>SKCR01047755.1:0-107547 GCA_019454045.1 Zanthoxylum bungeanum
CTGATCCAATTCTCCGAGACAAAATCATCGAGTTGGCTTACTTAAGGATTAAGCTGCGAAAGAAACTTGGCACACACACACTGGGAGTCTAGTCCAGATCATTTATTCAGACAATCAGATTTGAGTGTATTGAGTACTTTGAAGGTTCTCTGGTTTCAACACGAAGCATCCGTTGAGGATGAAAATAGGTTTAACTATCAGGATTATCTCGTGAGAGGCAGTACAGTATGTTGAAATGAACCATCACATTGTCAATATCATTTTTGGGGATGAGTCCCGGGGGCGAGGCCCACATCAGCAACAATATCAGTTTTGGGGATAAGTCCCGGGGGCGAGGCCCACATCAGCATCAGTATCAATTTTGCCGGGTATGGCACTCCGGGTATGGAGACACTACTGCGACACTCCGGGTATGGAGACGCAACCGCGACGCCTCGGGTATGAGGTTTAGCATGACGGGTATGGCACTCCGGGTATGGAGATACTACTGCGACGCCTCGGGTATGGAGACGCAACCGCGACGCCTCGGGTATGGGGTTTAGCATGCCATGTATGGCACTCCGGGTATGGAGACACTACTGCGACACTCTGGGTATGGAAAGGCAACCGCGACTCCTCGTGTATGAGGTTTAGCATGCCGGGTATGACACTCCGGGTATGGAGACACTAATGCGACACTCTGGGTATGGAGACGCAACCGCGATACCTCGGGTATGGGGTATAGCATTCCGGGTATGGCACTCCGGGTATGGAGACACTACTGCGACACTCTGGGTATGGAGACGTAACCGCGACACCTCGGGTATGGGGTTTAGCACGCCGGGTATGACACAACCAAATCAACTCAATCTAAAGCAACATGCAAGTCAAGTGGCAGCTGGCGAGCCAGGTAAGTAAAAATGCATTGCATAACCTTTGATAGGATTGTCATTGTCACACACTGCATAAGTCCCATCAAAGAAGGGGCGACTGTAGGAACTGTATTTTTGCATGTAAGTCCCGATGATGAGTCTCACATGGAGACACTACCTCTTTAAATTGTGGAAGTCGCGGGAAACGGACGTCGGAAGGGAAGAGTCAGGAATTGACATCTTATTGGATTTAATTTGCTTGTTTAGCTTCGGGTTTGCTTGTTGGACCTCTGTTTTAAAAACACATCCCTAGCCCAAAACCAAAGCCACACGCCCACATAGCCCAAGCCCATTAAATCACATCCAATAATAATTAAAACATTTAAAACACATGTCAAAATTAAATTAAATCAAATTAAATTAAATCAAATCCAATTAAATCAAAATAAATCTCATTCCTAAATTAAATAAATCAAATGAAATCTCATAAATCACATTCCTAAATAAATTAAATCACATGCCTAAACTAAATGAAATCAAATCAAATCCCGATAATTATCTTCCTAACTAAAACAAATTACCTCCCTAATTAAAGATATCATTTCCTTATGATACACAAATTAAATATTCCCCCCATAATTACAATATTCTTTCCCTACCTATACAAGGATAACCCCAACCCTCTCTTATAAAAGAAAACACAAGCCAAACCCTTGGACCCTGGCTCATTCCCACGTTATTGCCTCAACTTCAAGCCACAACCCCTCACGTTATTGCCTCAACTTCAAGCCACAGCCTCATCACGTCCCTAAACCCTCCACAAACATTCAGCCACTTCACACAAATAAGCCCTCCACAACAGCCTTCATCCTTTACGCCACATACCCCTCCACTCATGCAAGTCCCATTGCTTCACGCCACATAAAGCCTCTCCAAATCAGCCTTAAACTCCACGCCACAACACCACAAATCTGCCCTCATCTTCACGCAAGACCACAACCTAAATTTCCCTTCATCACGCCTAAAGACACCACAAATCTGCCCTCATATTCACGCCTAAAACAACCCCTAATTCACTGAAAAAACTGCCATAAACTGCACCTTTAAACTGCCGTGAAAACTGCTCAAAACTGCCGCATTTCACCCGTGAAAACTGCTCGTAAACTGCCCAGTCAAAAACCCTGCAAACAGTCCAGTTTTCTGCCCAATCTTACCACACATTCTGCCCCTGAAACAGTCCAGATTTTACTCGCAAGACTGCACCAGAAACTGCCCCATAAAACCCGTAAACCGCAAGCCACAACAGTCCCACATTACCGTAAAATAGTAAGCTAAAATCGTGACCAGAAACTGCCATAAAACAGAGTAAAAACAACAGCCCAAACAGGGAAACAGCGAAGGAAAACGTTGAACCAGTGAACCGGAGGAGTTGCGGAGCATCAACCCTTCCGACAACCGCGTAGCGCACTTCCGAGAGACGATTTAAGAGGTTAGACCTGAGGGCACCTTCTTTATTTATTATCCTTTATTTTCATTTATTTTAGTACTTTATTTCATATGAGTATTGTGGATTGGTGCATGATGTGATTTCTGGATGAACGAAATATGTGTTCTCTCTTGTGGTATATCGGATGGAAACCCGGATGTAAATTTCGTAGCCGAATCCGAATGGACGGTATTGCGGTTTGCACTCGGGATACAATGTCACGTACCACTTGAGAGATTCACATATTTCGTTTCATCCAATCTTGTGTTTGAGCATGATTTAGTCGTTAGTATGTTATTTATTTTAAGCATGATTTAGTCGCTAGTATGTTATTTATTTTAAGCATGATTTAGTCATTAGTATATTATTTCTTTATGCATGATTTAGTTATTTACTTTCGCATTAGGAATTTAATTACGTTTATGCTTAAGTCGTTATTTATTTTTTTCGTGTCTGATAATTTAATATGCTCATGAGATTATTGTGTGTTATCGTGTGTTTGCCGTTATGATGACTTGCTTTTAAAGCATGCAAACTTAGATATAGGATTTATGTCATGAATGCGAACTAGATGTAGGTTATTCTTGAATATATATGTTGCGTAGATTCGGTTAAGTTATTGCACAAATCATTTCATTACAAGTGGCATAAGTAAGGGACCATTCCGAACCCAACGGTTTGAGGTCTTCCCTTGCTAGGGGTGAGCGAGACCTTAAATCATTTCCCGGTTCACACCGGGTGGCGACTCCATTATTCTCTGGTTTAGTTCCCCGTGGGCTATTCCGTACTCCCAACCAGGCAGCGAGCCTGGAACAGCGTCGCCGATTTCTGTTGTCTACACTAGTAATAAGCTGGTTGGAGGTGTGATGAACACTAAAAAATGCACATTTATTAAAAGAAAAATCAATTATTTTACACTTGTAGTCTCATTTATCCCCTTAATTTAGCATATTAATTAAATTTATGTTTTATATATTTTTATTGTGGTTTTTATTTTTTATGTAGGTGAAATAATACTTTGGATGCATATCTAGAAAAATGGACGTGACATTTGGATTTTGGAGGCCAAAAATTTATTAGGGTGTTCTAACAGTGTACAATTTCGGAAATTCCAACCATGTGCAATGTTCGTATTTTGGCCATAACGTTTTACTCTAATATCGGATTAAGGTGATTCAAGATTTATATAAAAGAAGACTCAAAGATCTACAACTTTGATATTCATAAGTTACAAATTCTAAAGTTTTCAAGGCAGAAATTGATGAAAAATACAAAATATGTTATATGTAATATTTAAAGAAAAAAACAAGAAGAAAAAATTAAAAAAAATGAAATGTGGGAATTGACATCCACCGTGGATTGTCAATTCCCACCAATTTTACAATATGTAAATTGATGTTGCAATTTACAAATTGCATGAGAGGGTGTTGAGCCCTCTACTAAAATAGAGGTGCTCGGCACCTTAAGAAATCACTCAGATTTCCATAATTTTCTCTGGAAATTTATGCATTTCTAGCTCTTGTGTGTTTTATTTTTTTAAAGATTTCTTGTAATTTCTTTTTTCTTTCAATAATAAAATTATGTGTGTTTTTATTTAAAATTATGAGTAACTAATTTCTTTTTACTAGGGTAAAGGGTGACGTTTTTAATATGAAAATTTAGATTAATCTCACTTATATTATAATATATAAATTTTAATCTAATGATTAATATTTAATTTAAATCTGAATTAATTATTAACAAATTTTGTTACCGCTTATATGGCTGACTTTATTTATTTGGCATAATTGAGTACCTAACTGGACTTGTTATAGACAAAGTTATCACCGCCTTTATGGGTGATTTTATTTGTTTTGGCATAATTAATTCCTGAAATAAATTAATTGGGTAACAATGACAATTTACATATTATAAAAAGTGAGATTTCAAAATTTGAAATATTAAAAGTTGATCCCCACCCCAAAATTTTATTTTATTATTGCAGTTTAAATTAAAATTTTCAATCACTTCAAATAATCCAGCCTTTTTATTTTTCACTCAAATTATTATTTTATTTTACTAAATCTATTCCCCATGGATCGACCCTGGTCTTACTGGGTTATTTTATTACTTCGACACTCTTATACTTGGGAGTAAAGAATCACTTTTTGAGCATGTCACTATCCACTATGTATTTGTTATGCCAATCAATTATTTCTCAATTTCTTAGTTTATAAGCCAAGAATCCTTAAATATTCTACTCTCTCTCCTGAGTACCAAGTGAAAATATTATTAATTACCGATTTTGATATCCATATAAAAATAAGTAATGAACAATTCATTACCTTCTGTGATTCTTTGGTAATGACTTCAAAGGAATTATAGGCCTCCCAAACTCTATAAAATTCCTAAGTTATATTTTCTAGATCTTATTCAAAATCTCCTCTCTCGAGTGATAGATTCTAAACATGGAATTATCTAATTTGTGGCCAACAAACCAGAAGCATTAAACACAAAAAATTTAAATAAACTAAATTAAAACTTTATAATAATTAATTGGCAATCAAACACATAGGTTTCAAGCATAGGCTACATCATCCCGTAGAATAATAAAATTAGTTAATGACTAAATAGAAAAACAATTAAATCTGAGTCAAGAACATATTGGAAATCATTAAAGTTTAAAGAAAGAAACTAGAAGATAAAACTCGAATCGAATTTTTTTTCTTCTAACATCACCGTCTTCGTCTCCTCTTGTCGCTCTTCAATTCCCTCCTTGGATATCTCTAAATTATATGTTTTGAGCTCTCTAGTTGTGTATTCTTCTCATTTCTAGGGTCTTAGACGCACTATGTATTTATAGGGAAGTGATGGAGTCTCTCTGCATGTAGAAAATGGATTCCTAGTCTAAAAATTATTTGGGGCGTCGCGACGCCAGAAGTGGAATCGCCACGCCAGCTTTTCTAGATAAACTAATGCTTTCTTTATATCTGGTGGTGTCGCTTTGCATAGTCTTTGTATTAGGTGTTTTGTCACTGTCTTGATGGCCTGCAGTTGATTGCGTTATTTTTTCATCTTTTACCATAATCTTTGATTAGATATTTTGTCATGGAATGCCAAATGGGGAGATTGTTAGTTCCATATTTTTTGGAAATATCCATCACAAAACAAGTTTAATTGAGTTGTAATGAGTCTTGAAGATATCGATACAATTGGACAAGTATTTGGACGAAATCAGATGAAGCTGTCAGGGTTTTCATTCGTGATGTGTTTTTGTTTGGGCTCGAATGCTCGACGTTCGTGGTTCGTTTGAGTGGACGTTCGAACAAAAGCTTTCAGAGGTTTCACGTTCGATGTACGTTAGAGTCACGTTCGAGCGAAACTGTCTAGAGGCTTCGCGTTCATTGTGCGTTCGTCAGGACGTTCAAACGGATTTGCAGAACAGCTCGCGTGCGTCACGCGTTATTAAGGGGTTTGAACGCCCGTGCGCAACTGGGTTATTTTAGACACGTTTTTCAAGGCTTTTCATGACTAGGAAAATTATATCTTTGCCTTACCTAACCAGGGTTGGAACCATATTATTCAGAGCTTAAAAATTTATTATTTCAACATTCTTGATAAATCACCTGGAAGACTTCGTTGTTTCTCCGGTCTTCTTTGTTTTGGTGAGGTTTCTTGACCGACCACAACACAGAAAAATAACTCTAACCCAATTTCCTAAGTCTTCAGAGTTCTTCAGGAGGAAGATTGGTAGTCGAAGTTCTAGCGTTGCGAGTTCGCTGAGTTGATCCACTTAGAGACTTCATAAGTTCTAGAGAAGGCCGCTTGGTGCAGGTTTGAGAAGTTCTTCGAGTTATTACAATCTTGAGGTATTCGAGTTGGGGAGATTGTCACCATAAGTCTTATACTATCACTGTAAATTTTCTAATATATAGTGGATTTGGCTGGTAGCCTATATACCCGAAGTGATTTTGTACTCGTGAGAGTTTTTCATTTCGTCAACAAAATCTTTATGTTGATTATTTATTTCTTTGATTTATTACTTTATTTATATTTACTTTAAACTTAAAGGTGCATGTTCATATTTCATAGAAACCGCAATAAAGACATGTTTTAAATTATTGTGTTTAATTCTACATAAGATCTGAACCTTAGGACAAAATCGAATTTTCAATACTTTTTTCATTGCCCACAATCACAAATAATTTGTTTCTGCTTATCCATAGAACATGGAAATAAATTAAATGTTTCATCTTTATAAACACTAGCTTTTATTAGAAGGAGAGAGTTCTAAAAAAGAGTAAATTAAGGAGAAATAATAGAATTTGCATTAATGATAACCTTTGAAATAAGGAGAAAGTAAGGATTATATGAGAATGAATAATAGAGTTTTCTTCTTCTCGGCTTTTATAAGGCATTTGTTACCTATTAGTAAATTTCCACATAAAATCATTGAATAAGACATTAATTATAGAAATTAACGTCTTCGCGCAGGAAATTGGTGAGATTTAAGGAGAGATCTCCTTTTGCTTCAGAAATATATATATATAGATACATAGTTAAAAATAATAAATCTCCTGAAATACAAAAGCTCCCCTCCAAAAGAATCTCAATACCGAATGCATATAATATAACTCAAATACAGGCAAGAGGTAATCAAAAAATCCGATGATCATCATCAACGTCAAGCGAGTGGGGATGCTAAAATGACGGCCATTAATAGGTATAAAGAAAAAAAGAGTAAGAACAATGGAAATTAAAGAAAAAAAATAAAACTGAGACAGGATATGAAAAATGTCTAGAGTAGGAAGCATAGCACCGCCCATCCGAACACCATGCTCGCAACCATCTTCTCTATAGACCACAGCTTCGCCACGCCACTCTGCTTTCAAAAGTTCGCAACATAAATTCACATAATCAACCATAACTTATCGCAAACATCATGTTTTTTTTTTTTTTTAAAAAACATAGACTACATATCATATGACGGTACAAGTGGCGCGATTAAATAATTAACTAAAAGAAATAAATCGTAGAAAAAAATTTATATGGGAAGACTCGATAAGTGTTAATCGTTAATTTTCTCTCTATTGGTTAAGCTCAATTTTTTGTGTATCTATATCAAAGTATTAATAATTCAAACGTAACACGTCATCTGTATGCCCATTCAACCATATTCTTCACATAACTATATTCCCCACTAAAACTGCGTGTACATGACAAATGTGATTGATGATCAAGGAACTATAGGGGTAGTAACATAAAATACCAAATTTCAATAAAGATTCGAGATTTCATATCATTTAGAATGAGATTCTAAATAATTTTTTAAAATAAAAATCATGTTCAAATACATTACAAATTATCTCCCTATATAAAAAATTAAGTCGAGATTCAGATATAAAAAACATCTCAAACTCTAATGTCAAATTATTATATTCGAAACGATTTTTTGGTCGAGTTCAAAAATCGTTAATGGATTTGACAAATCCTGGTCTATGCAACCTGTAGATCAAATCTACTAGTCATACATACGTGGGTCTGGGTATACATGGCAATGGGTCGGGCCGGGCTTGGGCTTATCAAAGCAAAAAAAAGCCCGGGCCCCGGAAAAGCCCAGTCCGGGTGTCTTTCGGGCCAGGCCGACCCTTTTAAAAAAAAAAAAAATTAAAAACATAAAAATACAAAATACATTCACACTATATGCAAAGATAATTCACAAATAAATCAAAAATTTCATCAATAAATTAACAATTTAAATGCTACAAATAAATAAAAATGCTATAAACATATTATAATATATATATATATGTTTTTTTTTTTAATTTTGGCCCGGGCTGGACCGGGCCCGAGCCAAAAATGATAAGCCCGGCTCGAACCCGAATCCTAATCGGGCTTACCATTCTAGGGCCCGGCCCTTATTGAGTCCTTGGGTTTCCGTGCCTCGTGTTCCCCACCACTAGACTGTACATTTCTGCTAGCTGTCATTACTTATCACACCCCCACCACCACATTCTTTACCTTTTCATTTGCTATATTATTATTATTTGTGGCTATGTTCGACATAATTGCTTCGAAACGCGTGCAAGCAAAAAAAAATCTCCTACGGTCAATTTCACTTTAAGTACCCGGGGTTTAGTTTACTAGATCCTTACAGCTGTCCAGATTTGCCCAGATTCACGTAGACACAAACCAGTAAAAAAAATAAGCACGAGCAAAACCAGTTCACGTTAGAAAACTCACATTATTTCCACTATTACGCGCCTAAACGACAAGACGACCGGCTCACATTAACAAAACTAGACAAGATGCTTGACGGTTAAAGCTGTTAAGTATACTACTGAACTGAAGCGGGCACGGGCAAAGATCTAATACTGTAAGAACAATGCAGCTAAATCGGAACATCAAGGATCAGGTAATAATTAATTAAAAATGGTGAATCTTTACTTACGTCGTCCGTGGTCACCTGAGCGGGACCGGGAGAGATTGTAGCGAGACTGGGTGATGGAGCTCCGGTTGGCGGAGCTGGCGGGCTGGACGTAGGAGATGGTGCAAGAGTTGGCTTCTTCTTCTTGCTGGGTGCCGGAGCTGGAACTGCAGCCGGTGGAGATGCGAGAGGAGCTGGCGGTGGGGTGGCTGGAGGTGGAGATGCTGGTGGTGGGGTCGCGGGGGGAGGGGTCGCCGGAGGTGGAGATGCTGGTGGTGGGGCTGCAGGGGGAGGGGTCGCCGCAGGTGGAGATGTCGGTGGGAGAGTGGCGGGCGGTGGGGTTGCTGGGGGAGGAGAAGCGGGATGCGGGGTGGCCGGAGGAGGAGCGGAGGCCGGAGTAGGGGTGGCTTGTGGAGGAGGAGAGGAGGTCACCGGAGGTGGAGATGACGTGGGTGGAGGAGAGGCGGAGTTTGGCGGCGGAGTAGTTTGTGTTGGAGGAACTGGGGTTGCTGTCGGTGACGTGGCGGGAGACTGGCCTCCGACGCCGGCGACAACAATGCATATTAATACAACGAAAATGCTTGATTTATGATCCATCTTTTACTATCTTGCGCACCTTTTATCTTTCTCTCTCTGCTTAACCTGCGCGCTCCTGAACCACTGTGAAGCGAAGCGAGGACCAGAGGTGATATTATTATATAAATGGAAGGAAGGTTCTGTGTTAGAGGGTCCCACTAACGGTTACCAAACAGATCTGCGACGTCCGATTGATGGAATGATCTGGAGCCACGTGGCGTGGTACAATAGTTAGTTACAGGGTTTTGGCCCGTTGATTTTTAATGATATTAATTCGGATGGTAATTGATGATGATAATTGATACTTTTAGTTGCCATCATTTTTATTTTTGTTTTGTGCCCACATTTTTGGTTGCTTTAAATATTAAATTTGTTGAAAATAATTATGATGCAGGGCATTGCGTTCATAAATAAAGGAGAGAGAGTTTAATGCTTGTAACCAACCATAAATTTTGAAGTTATATATTATAATTATATATTTCTGTCTTGTACTTTACTATGAGTTTTTTTTTTTTTTTTTTTTTTTTTTTTTTTTTTTTTTTTTAAAAACAAAAATTATACATTTCAAAATTTGTAATTTAGATATATACACCTAAATTATATCGAAGCTATTTTGAAAAAATATATATATATCTTTATCGTTGATATTGGAGAATTTGGACTCTTTTTTCTACGTATAAAACGAAAGTGAATTATTGATAGTTCATTGAATAACAAAGTTTCTTCAATGATGTCAAACTTAAGAGTTCTCGACAAGATTACTAGCTGGCAACATAAATTTTTCTCGAGTGGTGGAAAGGAAATTCTTATTAAAGCTGTAACACAAGCAGTACCAACTTTTGTGATAAGTGTTTTTAAGATACCTATAGGGTTTGCGAGGATATACAAAAAGCTGTTGCGAGGTTTTGGTGGAGATCTAAGGAAGATTAAAAAAAAGCATACATTGGGCAAGGTGAGAGAGTCTAAGTCAAACGAAAAGTATAGGAGGTCTTGGCTTTAGAGAACTACTTCCTTTTAATCAAGCACTAGTGGCAAAACATGGATGAAGAGTAATTCAATTACCAGAATCTCTAGTGGCTTGGATCTTAAAGGAAAGATACTATAAACACTCTGACTTCATGAATACAAAGATTAGCTCTAACCATTCTTTTGTTTGGAGGAGTATAGTGTGGGGACGATAAGTTCTTAATAAGGGATGCAGATGGAGAATTGGGAATGGCAGTCAAGTGGCGATTAATAAGGACAATTGGATTCAGACTAATATTGAAGCCAGACCCAAGATGCAACAGTTGTTGAACTGATAGTGGCATGAAACAAATGGAATGAAAAGCTGATAAAGGAAAAGTTTAATGAGATTGATGCAGAATCAATTCTAGAGATTCATATTCCTAAGAGACCAAGACCAGATCACATTATTTGGCACTATGATAAGAAATGTCAATATCTAATTTAAGGGTGGTTATCAGATAGCTCTGAACATGAAGCACCCAGACCTTCCTACCGAGTCTGCATCGGCTAGTAATCAGTGGAGCATCATTTGGAATCTTAACATCCCAGAAAAAATAAAAATTTTCATATGGAAAGTTGCCAAAAATCTATTATCATCTGCTGCGAACTTGTGGAAGAAGAAGATCTCGCATGAACCGATTTGTCTGTCTTGCAAATCTGGAATAGAGAGCAGTGAACATGTGCTCATATCGTGCAAAATAGCAAAGAAAGTTTGGAAAATTACTCATTTTGATCAGAGTATACAAGACGCCTCATGCCAAGATATATGGACTGTATTGGATCGATTGGCCAGAAAATATAGCAAAACAGATTTTAAAATGATGGCTGCAATGTTTTGGGCAATCTAGCAAGTCAGAAACAAGAGAATTTTTTAAGGAAAATTGGAAGGATCTTGGGGGGTAGCTGTAAGGGCAGAAGCTTTGGTAGACTCATACAGAAGGGTAATGCATATGGACACAAGCTACAACACAAGATCAGATGGGGCTACCAAGAAGTCTTGGAACCCCCCTACATTTGGGTGGTACAAGATAAATGTTGATGCGACTACCAATTTAGAGAATCAGTTGTCTGAGTTGGGAGCTATTATTATAGTCTGGAAAGCTATAATTGCAACGGCAGCCATTAAAGTGTCAAAATTTTATGGAGATGTGCTTTATGTTGAAGCTGAGGCAGTAAGATGGGGCATGCAACTAGCGGAGCAGGTAGGACTGAATTTGATTGTTGTGGAATCGAATGCTCAGGGAGTTGTGGATCTGATTAACAATAGGTACAACAACATTACAGAAGTGTTTTAGGTAATTTATGAAAATGGTGAAACATGCAGACATTTTTGAGGATTTAGATGTTCTTATATTTCCAAAAATTGTAATGTTGCTGCTCATTCCTTAGCTAAGTTAGTGATAAAAAATATTGAAACTATTGTATGATTGGATTCCTTTCCAGCAGAAATCATGTACCTTATCAATAATAGAGGTTAATGACAAGTGATACTTTCCTTTCAAAAAAAAAAATAACAAAGTTATTAACTTGTAAAATTCATTTTTGTACATCAGTATTAAATTTTTAGATTGGCCAATGTGTTTACACTTTACACTAACATTGCTTAAATTCAAAATAAATCCTAGTAAATATTTTGGACCAATGTCATAAAATAGCAAAATTTGAGTTGTTTTCTCCCCAAAATCAACATGTCCAGCAAAAACACACAAAACCGTAAAGTTAAAATAGCAATCAAAATTTGGTAGTTGCTGCTAGTATAATTGCTAAGATTATTTATAAAGAAGAGAATTTTTTTTTTTTTAGATGGAGAATATAATTTTTTAAAAATAGCAATTGTAGGAAATTCTTTAACATTGCATGTATTTATAGGGAATTAAAATATATAATTCTTTAATGAGAAAAGACACAACCCTTTGGATTGAATGGTTATTATCTTTTAATGAGAAATGACATAACCCCTTGGATTAGAAGAGTTACTTGAAGGATTATAACTCTTAAATGATTATATACATTGACATAAAGATATCTTTACAAAGACATCCATCTATGTCCATAAAAAGGGGTCCATGGGTTCTCATTTCAGATATTCATTATTCATTTTTCCCATTTGTCCATATGCATAATTAGAGAGTCTAACCAAGAATAAAAAAAGAGTTTCCACCATTTTTAAATTTGTAAATCTTGATTCAAGGAGTGTCTATTTTTATCAAGAAGCAACCAAGTATCTTGGGAGAACATTAGCCAAGAGATCGGTAAGTTCTTAAAGACAGAGATTTCTCGACTTGGTTTGAAGTTTTCATCTTTTACAAAAATATTTTACAGGTTTTTCTTAAGACATTGAGTTTTTATTTTGATTTATGGTTTGCATGTTTTTGCTTAAATTATGAATGTTAAAAGTGATAAATAACACATCCCGCCAACGAACTTAAGAACTTATTAACTTATATGTGTTATTTATTCTAATTTATGCATGTATTATTCATCTTTTGCTTTGAAAATGAGTTATGTACATGAAATTTACATAAAGGCGTTTGAACGCCCGTTGAACACGAACGAAACATGCAATGTTCCGTATTTTCGTTTGAACGTGGTGATGAATGTCACTCGAACGCGAGCTCTCTAGAAGGGTTCGTTCGAACGACAATCGCTACACGAACATGAACTCTCTGCAAAGATTCGTTCGAACGGCTGAACGAACATGACGTTAACGCAAGTTATACCTGGAAAATTTCCAGACTTGAATTAATTTTGGTAAAATAATATACATTATTTAGTTTACATAAATTCATATATTTCTATCAATCAAGTATCTAGTTAATTATCATATGTTATACACATATTTTACATATGAAATTTGATAATATAGACATAAGTTGAATAAACGCATAGTGTAATATTAACTTAGTTAAAATCATATACTGAAAATTTGTAAACTGGATAATATAAGTTTGAGTTAATATTAGTATGTTCAATTATCACATTCATGCACCGGTTTACTATGTGATAAAATTGGAAAAAAATTAATATTGTTCATTGATTGTTGTATAGTTGGTTGAGAATTAAAGGTGTATCACAAAGAATTGATCTGAGTGTTATACAAGTAATTCATTCCGAGTCTGACTATTTATATTTAATTAATTGTTATACGTGTAATTGAGATTTGAAGTGTAACACTAAAATTGAATGCCTAAGATTTTCTATTGAGAAAGTGATTAAGGAAATTCTGACACCAATGCGATAAGAGCCTAAGAGTGCAAGGATTTAAGTGGTTACATCAGTCTCCCCTCGTCTTTGGGGAATTTTCCTTTGATCACCAATCGTAAGAAATTTTAGTCATAAATTCAAGGACTTATATTATTTGGTATTACTATCCAAAATAATAATAAGTGGATTCTTATTGTAACATATAAACTAGATCAAAAAATTGATCTTTGTGTAATTGATCTTTTGTAGACATATTGGTAATTGTTATTTTATAGTTACACATGGCTAATGAAAATATCACAATACTGGTGGCTCATGGAGAGAAACTAGATAAATTTGGTGGAGCAAACTTTAAATAGTGGCAGAGTAAAATGTTTTTATACCTGACCATACTACAAATGTCTAAGTATCTCAAGGAAACTCATCTGGGTCATGTGGAGGGAGAAACTGAAGCGGCTTGGAAACTGCGAGTTGAGGCATGGTCACAATGCGACTCCTTATGCAAGAACTATCTCTTACGCGGTATTGATAATACCCTATATAATGTGTACCAAGACACGACTTATGCAAAGAAACTCTATGAATCTCTTGAGAAGAAGTACAAAATAGAATATGCTAGACAAAAAAATTATTATCAGTAGGTTCCTAGACTATAAATTGATAGATTCAATGACGGTAATGTCTCAGTTGGATGAATTATAATTGATCATCCATGAAATATTGGATGAAGGAATGAAACTCTGTGAGACGTTTCAAGTTTCCATAATTGTTGAGAAGTTGTATGCCTCAATCATGGAAGGACTTCATGAGTTATCTGAAACACAATAAGAAACAAATGAGTCTTGAAGATTTGAGAGTTTGATTACGAATCGAAGAGGACAACCAGAAGTTTGAGAATGCTAGCTACAAGACTATGAAGTCTAAGGCCAACATCGTTGAGGGTGGAAACTGTATCAAAAAGAGAAAGAACAACGAAGCTGATTCTTCCCAATGAAATAAGAAGTTTATAGGGAAGTGGTACGTTTGTGAAAAAAATGGACATATAGCAATTGACTGCAGAAGCAAGAAGTTTTAGGACAAAGAAAAGAAAAAGAAGAATGAGGTCTATGTCTCTAAAGATGAGCTGATGACTGATGAGATCTCAAATTTGAACATCTCAATGGTTGTAATTAAAGCCAACTTGGTTAGAAACCCGAAAGAATGGTGGATAGACACATGAGCTACTCGTCACATATGTGTTGATAGTAAGATATTTTCTACATATCAAAAGGCCGACAATGGAGACAAATTGACCATAGGAAATTCTTCCACCTCTAAAGTGGTGGGAAAAGGCACAATGATTCTAAAGATGACTTCCGGGAAAAAACTGACTTTGAAAAATATATTACATATTCCGGACATCAGGAAGAATCTAGTTTCGAGATCTCTCCTCAACAAGAATGGCTTTAAGTTAGTCTTTGTTTCAGACAAGTTTGTTCTTACCAAGAATAATATTTATGTAGGAAAATGATATCTCACTAAGGACCTTTTCAAATTTAACGTAATGACTGTCAATCGACACATTGGTATTAATAATAATAAAACCACATCTTCTGCTTATATTATAGAGTCACAAAATGTATGGCATTGTAGTTTGGGGCATATTAGTTATGATATAATGCGTAAATTAATTTATACGGACCTTATTCCTAAATTTACAATTGATAACCAACATAAATGTGAAGTATGTATTGAAGCAAAAATGAATAGAACATCATTTCATTCTATAGAACAAAGTTCTGAACCCTTGGAACTTGTTCACACCAATGTGTGTGATATGAATGTTGTGCAATCAAAAGACGATAAAAAATACTTTGTCGTTTTTATTGATGATAACACAAGATTTTGTTATGTGTATTTGTTGAAGAGCAAAGATAAAGTTATTGAGAGCTTTATACATTATAAGAATGAAGTTGAAAATCAAATGGGCAAGAAAATCAAAAGAATCGGGAGTGATCGGGGAGGTGAATATATGTCACCATTTGGTGAATATTTTTCCAATCATGAAATTATTAATGAAACTATTGCTCCTTATTCCCCTCAACAAGACGGGATTGCAGAACATAAAAACCGAAGGTTGAAGAAAATGATGAATGCCATGTTAACAAGCTCTGGTTTACCCAAAACTTGTGGGGAAAAGCTTTACTTTTTGACAACTACATTCTGAATAAGCTACGTCACAAAAGATTGGACAAAACACCATATGAATTGTGGAAAGTGTTGAAGTTGGTGCTTGGAGCTCCAATATGAATAATGTATTGTATATTATATTTTATTATTTACTAATAAAATAACTACATTTTCATTTCAACCTAGTTAATGGTAATGTCATTATGTATATTAGTTTGATATATAAATATGATGAAAATGACATCGACATTAGAATAGTCATGTAGTAAGATATTATTACTATTATAAACTATTCTTAAATTAAATATTTCTAGTCATTGGTTTTGGAATACGGTAGAATTCCTATAACCCAGAAGACTAGCACATGTCGTATATTGGAATTGGAGTTCCAATGATTTAACCCAATGTACCATGAGCAAGGGAAGCTCCTATAGACATGTGAGTTTTCGTTTTAGCGAATACTGAATGACTCACAAGTGATTCATAATAGTTGAAAGTACACACCACCGTTGACCGGTGCAATTACACGCGTATAACGCAAGCGCACATATCGTTCAAGTAGTATAAAAAGTATCGATCCCATGAGGACTTAAAACCTAAGCTATTAATTTATGAAGCTAAATTTTTACAAGTATATAATGGATTGATTGTTTGATTGGGTGGTGACTTTAAAATTAAAACAAGTAAAATAAATAGCGCGAAAGTAGGTTGAGGAAAATTCAATATTAATAAACTATCCATGGTTGTGAATTATTCAAATATCTTTTTAAAGATGAAGTGGTTATTTTACGTTTGTGTAATATATTAGTTTACTAACCTGGAACATGAACTCTGCAAAAGTCTCTGTCGATGGTCGGATGCAAATACCTAGTGTAACCTAATTAATCATATGTCTATATCAACCAAGTTACATGAATTCATTAAGATTAAGTTCCAATTGTGGCTACCTCCGCTCGACAAGTATATGTCTATCCTGTAAGGAAATCTATTAAAGGGTTATCTATCCTCAAGGAAGATCGTTGGCTATTAAGTCTAAGGCTGAAACCTAAAATTCATTTGTTAAGTTTATTTTGAGTTTACCAAATAAATCTTATTAGTGGCCAGTTAACAAGAATCATTAAGCTTAAGACTTAATAAGTAAACCTTTAAATTACCCAACCTATAAAATAACCCCTTATAAACCGGTGATATTGGAATTCATCACAACCCCAGATAACGGACTTAGTTACGACACATATCTAAGGCTAGTAAAAGCTTAAATAAAATAAAAGATATAAAGTAAATGCTGAAATTAAATAAAGTAAATGCTGTAAAGTAAATGCTGGAAATTAAATGCTGGAAATTAAAAATGTAAAAGTACAATAAAAGAAAATGGTGGGGGTTAAAGGATTCACTTTTATCACTACTATTTTAGATATCTCCCTTAATATAATATATTAACTTTGTGTGATATTACCAACCAGCCATATAGGCGGTATCCTGATTAAGTCAAATTAATAATTAATTACCAACCGACCAATCATGCGGTATCCTTATTAAGTCAGGTTTTAAATAGTTTATATATTATAATAAGGGAGATTAATCTAAATATTATTAATAAAAGTTTTACCTTTAACCTCAGTAAGGGGGAGTTACTGTAGGCATTGCATTTTTGCATATTAGCCCGATGATGAGTCTCGTAATTAGGCATACTACCTCTTTAGTTGTGAAAGCTGCGGGAAACAGACATTGGAAGGGTAAAGTTGGAAATTAGCATTTTGTCAGATTTAACTCGCTTGTTTCGCTTCGGGTTCGCTTGTTGGACCTCTGTTTTAAAACACACCAAACCCATTAAATCACATCCAAAAATAATTAAAACATTTAAAACATTTAAAAACACATCTCACAAATTAATAATTAAAACATTTAAAATACATGTCACAAATTAAATTAAATTAAATTACATGACACAAATTAAATCACCTTCCTAAATTAAATTAAATCCCTTTCCTAAAATACATAAATCACTTCCCCAAATTAAAAGATTTCCTTATCACATACTAAATTAAAAATATCTCCTAATTAATACACAAATTTGATTCCTTCCCCAACAAGGTAAACCCCCTCCATTGGCCTATAGAAAGAACCATTAACCCACATAATTCAAACCATGGCTAGCTAATTCACGAAAACACAAAAAAATATAAACCTTGCTTCACGCCCTTCACTGCCTTGAAATCAGCCACATTGCTCAACGCCCAACACGTAAGCCATCAAGAAGCATACATGCCTGACCAGACACCAATTCAACGCATCCGCCCCGCGCATCTGCCTGCTCCACGTTAGCCAGCCTCACCGAGCCCACAATCCCAACGCATCAACACGCCCACTCACAACTTATCTCCTTCTCGCCTCACTCAAAAAAGGCTCACCTCTTTGATTTGTTTTGAAGCACGCACACCAGACCACTCAATTGACCGAGACCCCACTCATTGCCGCTTCAACAACCTAAACCAAACAGCCCTCCTTCACTCAACCTGCACGCCTAAACAGTCCCCGAAACTCCCCAAAACAGTCCCCGGATTAACCCAAAACTGCACCTAAAAAATAGCCCAAACCAGTCCAAAAAACCATAAAAATAGTAGCCTAAATTACCAAAATAGTGACCTGAAACGCAGCAGCAAAACAGCAGCGAAACGGAGTAAAAACAGCAGCCCGAGCAGCAAAACAGCGAGGAAAGATGTTGAGTTAGTGAACCGAAAGATTTGCGGATAATTCACCCTTCCAACGGACGTGTAACACCCTTTCTTGAGACGACAAAAGAGGTTAGACCTGAGGGCATCCTTTTATTTATTATCTTTTGTTTATTTTATTTATTTTAAATATTATCGCATGAGAGTCGTTTGAGGCATGATCTGATTGTTGGACGAGCGGAATTTGTGTTCCCTTTTGTGGTATAAAGGATGGAAATCCGGACGTAAATTCCGTAGCCGAATCCGAATGGATGGTAGTGCGGTTTGTACTCGGGATACAACGCCACGTACCACTTAAGAGACATGTATTTTGTCTCATCCAAACTTATGCGTGAGCATGTGGTAGTTCGTAGGTTATTTATTTGTTATTAAAGCATGATTAGGTTGTTAGCATGTTATTTATCTTAAGCATGATTTAGTCGATAGAAAGTTATTTCTTTATGCATGATTAGGTTGTTTTTACATTAGGGATTTAATTTATATTTATGCTTAGATTCTTATTTATTTTCCGCATTAGATAATTGAGCATGTTTGTGTGATGATTGTATGTTATTGCGTGTTTTCCGTCATGATAACTTACTTTGAAGTATGCGAACTTAGATATAGGTTCTCATTGTTATTATTATGCATGCAGACTTAGGCGTAGATTACCCTTGAGCATAAATATTGAATAGATTCGGTTAGTTTATTGCACAAATCATATCATCACAAGTGACATAAGTAAGGGACCATTCCGAACCCAACGGTTTGAGGTCTTCCCTTGCGAGGGGTGAGTGCGGCCTTAAATCTTTGTCCCGGTTCACACCGGGTGGCGACTCCATGTTATTTCGTACTCCCAACTAGGCCGCGAGCCTAGAACAGTGTCGCTCAGTTTCTGTGTCCTACAGTTACCTCCTCATTACTGAAAAGTAAAAACTGAAAAGTAAAGAAAGGAAAGTACTATTGCATAAAAGTAAATTGCAGAAAGTAAAGACTGAAAAGTAAAGAAAAGAAAGTGCAAATGCGAAAATTAATTACTGAAAGCTGTAAATAAACAAACAAGATACAATCTTCTTAGTATTCTTAAGGAATTACATAGAGGAAAGTATGAAATGAAAATGAAAATTTGGCCTGAATTTATAGGCATCAATAAGCCCTGCGCGTCTTCTGCGGAGATGATGACACGTGGCACGGCTGAATGATTATCTCAAAAATTATGATGATGTGGCAATGACGTGGCGATGTCGATTGTCGGCAATATATGATAGTGACACATGGCACGACACACGTTAGTAAGAATTACTATGATGTTGACACGTGGCAGACACACGTTAGCAATGATGATGATTGTCGGTAGCATGTGATGATGAAATATGTCAGGCGCACGTTAGCATGATCTGGCGCACGTTAACGGTCGCGACGCGTAAATGATAGGTTTGCCCTTTTTATCTGTTTTTCACTATTTTGGCCCTGATTTGATTCCAGAGAGTCCTGAAACTTTATTTATCTACAAAATAACACAAAACACATCAAAATATTCACAAAAATCAAGAAACTATACAAAATATTAAGTAAAATGAGTGGGAAATAATGATATATTTACCACTCATCACACCCCAAACCTAAAATTTCCTAGTCCTCGAGAAAAATATCAAAATAAAATAACATAAACATCTTTAAAATAAAATTAAACTAAGCCACTTTCGTAGGGATCACGGTTGCTTTTAGCGTATGCAACAAGCCTTTAAACCTTTAGGTGTCTCTAGTGGATGAGTTGTAGTCTCGTAAGGGCTTACAACAACGATACCCACTATAGACGCTGGTTTTCGCCCGAGGTCCACAATCGAGATTTCGTTGAAAGAGGGGCATTAGCGATCCTGCAAAACAAAGGAAGTAGGGTGAACGAAGAAGGTCTACCCACCGATGTGGTGGAGGCCGTAGACACTCCAACGTCCAAGTCAGTGATAGAATCAAGGAAGTAGTAGGTAGAAGGTCAAGGTCAGAGGTTACCTTGAACTCCGTATGTTACCGTGAGGGCGGTAAATGGAAGGAGTGGTAAGCTTGAGGATGTCCTAAAGCTGTGAGTAGGAGAGCTAGAAGTTGAATATCTCTTCCTCTTGGAGCCTTGTTCCCTATATATACATGCTCTAGTAACGAGTGCCTTTATTGCCATTTGATTGCTCGTCCGTTGGGTCATAATAACGGTTGACTTCATTAGATGCAATTACTGCATTTTGCCCGTTTGTAGGCTGGAACAGATGGGTTATGAATGGCGTTTATGAGTTTGGGCGTTATGTGGACTGGCATGGGGTGAGTCCTGATTGTGGTTTAGACACGTGGTATTTCACTGGGCTTAGCCTTGTGAATCTCTGGGCCTCTATACACTTAAACCCTTGGGGCTTCCTTTTGAAGTAGAAACTTGGGCCTGGATCTTGTGTTGGAGAGTCTGGGATGCGTTCAACAATGGGCCTGAAGCCAAATGACGAAATTGCCCTTGGACCAAATTTGGTCCACACAGTTTGTCCCCTACTCTCTAAGTCAAGGAGTCATTGGCTTGGGGAGTACTTGACGCGTGTGTCGCTTGAGACGAGGCCATAGTATGTAAGTGTACTCGAGCGTCGATGCTACCTATTGATTGAACCAAACGAATGTCAAGTTATGAACCTGACTCTACGAAAGTCATTGGGGAAGTACCCAATTGACCGAACCAGATGAAGGTCAGGATATAAGTCATACGATATGTGTAAACCATGTACACAACTTGACTAGCATGAGTCTATGGGGGATGTCCCCAGTCGTCTGGACTTGATGAGGCCAGGATGATATAAGTCATACGACATGTGTAATCTATGTCTACAACTTGACTGGACATGAGTCTATGAGGGATGTCCCCAGTCGTCTGGACTTGATGAGGCCAGGAAGATATAAGTCAGACAACATGTGTAATCCATGTCTACAACTTGACTGGACATGAGTCTATGGGGGATGTCCCCGGTCGTCTGGACTTGATGAGGCCAGGCAGATATAAGTCATACGACATGTGTAATCCATGTCTACAACTTGACTGGACATGAGTCTATGGGGGATGTCCCCAGTCGTCTGGACTTGATGAGGCCAGGAAGATATAAGTCATACGACATGTGTAATCCATATCTACAACTTGACTCAACACGAGTCCATGAGGGATGTCCCCGGTCGACTAAACCAGATTAAGGTTAGGATATATACGACATGTGTAGTCCATGTCTATTCCTTGGCTCGACATGAGTCCATGGGGGATGTCCCCGGTCGACTAAACCAGATGAAGGTTAGGATATATATGACATGTGTAGTCCATGTCTACTCCTTGACTCGACATGAGTCCATTGAGGAATGTCCCCGGTCGACTGGTCTTGACGAGGGCAGGAAGCCATTCACTCATTTGGTATCGGAGATGGACCAAACTGAGGCTACATACAGAGTGCATGTCGGCTGAGACAGATGACCTTATTAATAGTTTGAGGAAGTTTATTCTTTTATCTCCCGTATTGGCCCCCAGTCTACTGTGTCTTGTAAAGTCTCCATTTTGTTAAACTTTTACGTTGTTCTTACTCTCACAAAAGTGACCTAAGTCCATTGTAGGATCACAGTTCATCGACTGTTGACAATGATTGGCCCACGAAAGAGGCCCAATGATCTATACGTTGGATCATGCATGCTTGTTTGTCAAAAGAAAAGGAGGCCAAAAAGCCATGTAAAATGCTACATACTTATTGCCCAAGAAGCACGCCAAAACCAAGAAGTACGGGAGCCCACGTTCGCCATATCATGTGGGAAATGGAGATGGTTCTCTCCAACATGCAAGAAGACGCATAGCTCTTGATGCTAGGGCCCAATTTCACCAAAGTTTCCTCACCCATTCTCAACAGTAAAAGCTTGAAACTACGTCCTGGTAGCCACCTGAAAATAACAGGCTGCTCCAGAGAAAACTCGATATATCAAAAAGATAGCCACGTCACGCGCCAACACCAAGGCAGTAATTCCACACGCAAAAGGACAAAAGCCAACCAGTCTCCCAATGAGCAAAAGCCTAAATATAGTGTAAGAGACTCACGTGAAGGCTAAAAATAACGAGTCCAGCGAAGGCTAATGGGGCACAGATGTCGAATGAAAGTTGAAGACCTTCTCTGTGGGTTGTAGTTAAAAAACGCATCCATATAGCTCTTAGTTTCTCTGAGGAGTTGATAAATTCAAAGATTCAAACATGAGCTTTTGTATGACATTAACTTCCTCCGTTAAAGTTGCGTCGAGTCAACTAGTTAAGCAGTTCCATTGATCAATTTTTCCGTTGATTTGATTTCTTGACCTTATTGATTCTAAACAGGACTTTGAATGCACATCCAACATATGTTAAAATAGCAAGCACTCGAACGAAGTCTAGATACAAAATTGCCACATGTTTTACCAAGCTTAAACCCCAACAATTGGCGAAGTGAGCCCAGAAATAGACGAATCACAGGCGAGCCTCAACAAGCCCAACCAAGCACAAGTCTCACCCAGAGCAACAAATTAAGAAAACATCTCCGAGCGACCCACCAGCAGAGCAGGAAAGCTCCACCAAACCAAGGATGAACTACATCTGAAGGAAGATAGAGGTAGCAATCCAGGACTAAGTCGAGATTTACAGAAACCAAAACAAGCCTCAAAGGGCCATAGGAGAGAGTAGGCTTAGAGGGCAACGGCGGGGGGTAGGCTCAAAGGGCCACGGTAGAGAGTAGACAACAGTAGTCTTTTTGTGTATTCTTGTGGCTAATTGATTGTAAATGGAGATATGAAATTTGACCTTTAATTCTCACGTGCAGAGCCAAATTGAACCCACCAACTACTCGAGAAAATGTGTGATGCATGCGAATACTGATTTAGAAAGCACGAGCCTTGGCTCACTACCACTACAACCACAGCTTGCCCATTGACCGGCGTAAACACACACGTATAACGCAAGCGTACGTATCGTTCAAGTAGTATAAAAAGTATCGATCCCACGAGGACTTAATACCTAAGTTATTAATTTTATGAGGTTAATTGATTACTAGTATCTATCAGGTTGTTTAACTGATTTGAAATAGCGACGATTCTAAATTTAAAGACAATAAAATATAATTGTTTGAAAGTAGATTTTAAGAAAATTCAATATTAAGACTATCCAGGGTTGTGATTTATTCCAATATTATATAAAGATAAAGTGGTTATTTTATAATTGGGTAATATATTGATTTATTAACCTGAAACACTAATTTATGTAAAAGCATCTTCCGATGGTCAATTACAAATACCTAGTATAATCCAATTGAACCATATGTCTATGTCAACCAAATTACCTAGATTCATTACGATTAAGTTCCAATTAAGACTACCCCCGCCTGACAGGTATATTCCTATCCTGTAAGGAAATCTATTGAAAGGGTTATCTATCCTTAAGGAAGATCGTGGGCTATTGAATCTAAGGTCTTAAACTTAAAATCCCTATGTCTAGTTCATTTTAAGTTTACCTAGTCAATTTAATTAATGGCCAGTTAATTAAAGAGCATTAAGATTAAGACTCAATAAATAAATCTTTATATTACCCAAATTACAATCTAACCCTTATAAACCCGTGACATTGAATTTCATCACAACCCTAGATATTAACTTAGTTATGACACATAGCTAGGGCTGATAAAAACTTGAAAATAAAAGTCATAAACTGCTGAAAAGTAATTGCGATAATGAAAATGCTGAAGAGAAAATTACAAATGAAATAAAATGCTAAGGTAAAAAGGAATTACTTTTAATATTACTAATTTAGATATCTCCCAATAAAATAATATATAAACTTATGAAATTATTTAATCAACCGACCAATCTGGCGGTATCCTGATTAAGTCCAATTAAGTCCAACCAGCCATATAGGCGGTAATATTTGTCCATAATCCAGCCATAAAGGCGGTACCAAAATAAATTTACCAACCGACCAGTCTGGCGGTATCCTTGATTAATCAGTTTCAAACCAACAGAAAATAAATTTACCAACCGACCAATATAGCGGTATTCCTTTATTAATCAGAATTTTAAATAGTAAATATATTATTTTTAAGGGAGATTAATCTAAATAGCAATAATAAAATAATTACCTTTCACCTTAGCATAGGGAAGTTACCTCCGCATAGTGAATAGTAAAAACTGTAAAATAAAGAAAGTAAATTATTATTACTACAAACAGTAATTAAAATTATTACAAAAGTAAAAAGTAAAAAATAAAAATGAAAATTCTAGAGAGAGAAACTCCCTAATTACATAGAAGGAGTGAGAAAAGGTGTAATGAAAATTGAAAATTCGCGGCCTATTTATAGCAAAAAAAATTCACTGTTTGGTCACTGTTCGCGCGTCGCGACGCCAAAGCCTCAGCGTCGCGACGCTGGATTTTTCACTATTTGGTTGACGTGGCACGATGAGAAGGCGACACGTGGCATGGCGGCTGACTGTTGAAGCGACACGTGGCAAGGCGGCTAAGACTCAATTATTATGCTGACGTCATTGGTGACGTGTCACTGTTCATGACGTCATTGGTGACGTCACTCTGATGATGTGGAAGACAACGTGGCGACACGTGGGGCGGCGGCCGTCAGACGAATGAGAGGTTGACACGTGTCGCGCTGTGATTGGCTGATGATGACATGGCATGTTGACTCGGTTGACTTGCTGATGTGGCTGCTGATGTGGACGATGATGTGGCGACACGTAGGATGACACGTGGGGCGGTGGCCGTCCAAGCAATAGGATTTCGACACGTGGCAAGGCGCATTTTAGCATCTCTGTTGTGATGGTGACACATGTCACGGCGCACGTTAGCAAAGTCAACTTTTCTCAGATTCTGATTTTTGTGGACCCGGCGCATGTTAGCAGATTCGGCGCACGCTGGGCGTCGCGGCGCGCAGTATTCCAGCGTCGCGACGCGCAAGAGACGAAAATATCCCTGTTGACGCATTTTTGTCCGGTTTTGCCTCAAATTGCCTCCAGTGCTTTCCAAACTTTATTTATCTACAAAATAACACAAAACACATCAAAACATTCACAAAACTCAAGAAACTATACAAAATATTAGATTAAATGAGTGGGAAATAGTGATATAAATACCACTCATCACACCCCCAAACCTAACATTTTGCTAGTCCTCGAGCAAAATACAAAATGGAATAACATAATAAAATTTAACTAAACCATTTTCGTAGGGATCACGGTTGCATTTAGCATATGCAACAAGCCTTTAACCCCTAGGTGTCCCTAGTGGACGAGTGTAGTCTCGTGAGGGTTTACAGCAATGATACCCACAAACATTTTACAAAAGTAAAATTAGTTAAAACTAATGCAGACAAAAGCAAAAAGACAAGCGAAAAGAGAGAAAAAAAAAAAATTAGTAACTAATCAGGTGAAACTTCTACTACAAGTTACTAGTTGTTTTGTTTCTTTCTAAATTACCGAATAAGTAAATTCTCCGATTATTTTTATCTTTCTTCATATACACAGTCAACATAATATTAAACAACTCATTTTTGCCCACAACAGTCATAAGTGTAGTTGATAAGAGAGTAATATTTTTGTCCTAAAGTTCTATCAGATTTCACACCTTTTTGTAGTAATGGAATAATTTTCTGATTTTTCTGATTTTTTCTTTGCTTTTTCTGAATTTTGACTATTTATTTATATACAATACCTTCCGTCTATGTAGCGAGCTTTGGGTCGGTGGCTCCTAAACCAGTTGGCTTTAGGGCACCAGGTGTTAAGACACCCCTACGAACTTAATTACTCAGACTTCAGATATGAATATATTTTTGCAGTATCTTCGATCCATGTAACGAGCTTTGGGCCAATGTCTCCCAAACCAGTTGGTTTTAGGGCACTAGGTGTTAAAACACCCTTACAGACTTAATAACCCGGATCTTAGATACTTTATTTTTGTACATCAAATTTTTTTTTTTTTTTTTTTTTTTTTTTTTTTATTCCATAACTATGTATAGATGCTTCCTCCAATTAAACTATAGCACGGAATATTACAAATTTTTCAATTACAGCTCATGTCTGTATGTTACTATGTATGTTGATAATACCTGTCAAATGAGCATATGAAGATTCATTTTAGTCAGTATTATGGAGAATTCACAAATTAAATAATTCAAAAGGAAATAAACAAAAATTAACTTATTTCGAAATAAATGGTTTGAAATACGTCTCAAGAGTGGAAACTCCTTACTCGGCTATTTCTTACCAATTCACCTTTTTAGTCAAAATAAAAACACAAAAAAAAAACAAAATATTTTTGTAATTTTTGAAAATTTTTCAATTTTTTTGTATTTTTTCGAAAAATTTTGGACTAAAAATAAAAACACAATACAAACAAGTACTATTAACTATACCTCACCCCCAAACCTAAATGAGACATTGTCCTCAATGTCTTAAACAGTAGAAGAAGAGTTTAGAAAATAATACCTGGTTAGTTGAAATTCTACAGGAAAAATTACAGGTTAAGATCCAGATTAATTCGACGTCTCTTACCACGATCGTCCTCGGACCAATTTATCTTTGAAATGATAGGGTCAACTTTCGGTTCATAGGCTATGAGTTGATCAATTAAATCTGGAGCAGTTCTGGCAGTAAAGAGGAGTTCTTTTAAAGGTTTTGACACGAACCCATTTCTTCGAGCATCATCAAGAAACACACAAAGAAAATCATAAAACCCATCAACGTTGTACAGCCCAATTGGTTTCTGGTGTATGTTTAGGTTCGCCCAAGATAGTACAATAAAAATTTCCTCCAATGTGCCCAAGCCACCTGGCAAAGCAATAAAAGCATCAGAACGGTTAATCATTTCTACCAGTCGTTCAGACATACCTGGTACGATCAGTTCCTCTCCGTTTGTTGGTTCAATAAGATTTGCTTCTGCCAAGGGTTTTGGTACGATTCCCAAAACATGACTGCCTCCTTCCTGTACAGCCTTTGAAACGATCCCCATAAGTCCAAGATTACCTCCGCCATATATTAAGTGTATATTCCTTGCTGCTAAGACTCGACCCAATTCCTGTGCTGCTTCTATGTATTGTGGTTTAGTTCCAACAGTACTACCGCAAAACACACAAATGTTTTCAACTCGTCTTCTTGAAGTGGCTTCCATGTTTTACTCTGGATATCTTCAAATGTGCAATGATGAGTTGAATTTATAATACCTGAAAAAGGGTGAGTAAAAATAGCACAAGTATCTTCCAAAGGACGATTAGTAGCGAAATAGTAAAATAGATCGTGATAGTCAACAAGATCTGGATCCTGTCGGAGAAAATAAAAGAAAACAACAAAATAAATCACAAAAACATAAAGATATAATATGTACAAGAAAAGTAACGACTTGATTGACGTCTATGCGTCAGGGACAAGCTTCCCATCCAATTTTCTTATAAATTGGCAAACAGGGTCTTTTTTAGTCAGATTCCCAAGACTTAACTGTTGTCTTTCGTTTTGAAATTGTGTATGTAATCTGCGAAATTCTATGTGAACATATCCACTGGGATGCGTCTCAAGAGTCGAAGATATATCATCTAAAGACTCCTTACTCAAGCCATCCCTAATGAATTCAATTTTGTCTTCGCGATTAATAGACACCATTCCTAAAGAACGACAACGAGTGTTGCAATTCCATCGTGCACATTTGTAACAAACACCCATTTGTTTAGCTCTACGTTTCTTTGCATAGGTGCTTCTTCCAAAACCAGGCAGATGTGAAATAAAAGATTCAGAAGACTCACCTGCCAATCGAACTCTTGCTTCAATTACCCAACAAATATCATTGGGCACACCATGGATCGTCAGTAGTCTCATTCGTTCCAAGCGAGCTTTGTAAACTTTCAATAGAGATTTTTGTGGGAGAGAAGGAAATTGCTTGTGAAGACTTGCGAGAGCTTCTTCCATCTTGAAATGACTTAATCTGCAAAAACTAAAACACAAATATTAAATCACACCAAATCACAATATATACAAAAATTGCATGGGTTGCCTCCCTGCGAGCGCTAAGTTTTAAGTCGTCAGCTAGACGTTACTTCTCGAACGTTTATGCTGGATCTGAAAGTGTAACACTTTCTTTTTGTCGTTCCAACGATTCTCCCCAGTAGTGCTTGACACGCCTGTTCTTAACTTTGAAAGTTTTGTTGGAGTCAGGATCATGTATCTCAACGGCTCTATCTGGAAAAACTTTGGTGATCACAAATGGACCTGACCACCGTGATTTTGGCTTCCAAGGGAAGAATTTCCCCCTTGATTTGTTTAACAGTACCTTCTGCCCTGGTTCCAGTTGTATGCGCACTAATTTCTCATCATGTCTTTTCTTTACCTTTTCTTTGTATAATTTGGCATTCTCAAAAGGCTGTTTGTGAAATTCCTCCCATTCGTTGAGTTGGTGGAAGTTTCTCTTCTGTTACTTGTAGGACAAGACTTGGCTCTTTCAGTACAAAAGACGCTTTATCTTCAGGCTCCACAAGCAATTGACATGTTTTAAGTTTGTCAGTAGAACTTTGCATTGCATTGGAGTTCCGAATGGTATTGTGTATCACATCAAGTCTGAAACATTCCTCCTTCTTTTCATCGTCTGGTAAATTCATGGCCTTGAAAACATTGAATGTTACTTCTTGGTCCTGTACCCTCATGGTTAGTTCTCCTTTCTGTACATCAATAATGGTTCGACCTGTAGCCAGGAATGGTCTTCCGAGGATGATTGGCACGTCTGCGTCTTCCTCCATATCAAGGACAATAAAATCTGCTGGGAAAATGAATTTGTCAACTTTGACCAGCACATTCTCAACTATGCCTCTTGGAAATACGAGCGTTCGATCAGCAAGTTGCAGTGAGACTGAGGTAGGCATTGTTTCTCCGATTTGTAGTTTCCTGAAAATAGAAAAAGGCATCAAATTAATACTTGCACCTAAATCACATAAAGCCTTACCAAAGTTATGTTCTCCTATGATGCAAGGAATGGTGAAACTGCCAGGATCTTTCAACTTCGGGGGAAGTTTCCTCTAAATGATGGCGCTGCATTCTTCTGTCAATGCTACTGTCTCGTAGTCTCCCAATCTCCGTTTTCGTGAAAGGATGTCTTTCATGAATTTGACATAACTGGGCATTTTTTCCAAGGCTTCAGCAAATGGTATGTTAATGTGCAGCTTTTTGAAAATCTCCAAGAAACGAGCAAACTGTTTGTCCAGTTTGTTTTTCTGAAGACGCTGAGGAAATGGTGGTGGTGGAGTGATCTGTTCTTCTTTTTCCTTTGCTTCTTTTTCTTCCATCTGTGGAACTGCATCTTTTGGAACTTCCTCAGCAGCTGTTTTGACTCCAATATATTTGTTGATCTCAGTACCACTCTTAATATGATGGCATGACATTGCTCCTTTCCCATGTTCCTTGGATTTGGTTCTGTGTTGCTGGGAAGGGTACCTGGCGGTCTGTAACTCTGAGCGTTGGCCAGTTGTCCGATTTGATTCTCCAGTGCTTTGATGGAAGCTGATTGGCTCTGAAAGATAGCATCGTACTTTTTCAACTGAGCCAGCACTTCTGCTATTCCTGGTTCATTTACCTGCGTTTGGCCTTTGTTCTGTTGCTGGAATCCAGGTGGTGGATAGTTCTGTTGTTGACCTGAATTGTTACTCCATGAAAAATTAGGATGATTCCTCCACCCTGGGTTGTAGGTGTTGGAATATGGATTGTTCCCCTGCCTGTTGAAATTGTTGACATAATTCACCGTTTCTTCATGTTGATTTGATTCTGGTGCTCCTCCATATGGTGAACTTGTGGATCCAGTGGTAAGAGTCTCCATGAATTTGCATATTTGATCTAGCTTGGTGTTGACTGCTGTATTAGCTCCAACCTCATATATTCCTGCAATTCTTTGAATCAAACTTCTTTCAGTTGGCCACAAAGAGTTGTTGTTGGCCATTTCTTCGATTAGATCCCAGGCTTGATCTTCTCCTTTTGCCATTAAAGCTCCTCCAGCAGCAGCATCAATTGTGGTTCTCATTATTCCAGAAAGCCCATTATAAAATGTTTGGACTTGAAGCCATTTTGGAATTTCATGGTGTGGACATTTCCGGAGTAAGTCTTTGTACCTTTCCCAAGCTTCGTACAGAGATTCTGAATCTTGCTGCACAAAGGATGTGATGTCATTCCTCAGTTTTCCGGTTCTGGCTGGTGGAAAATACTTTGCAAGAAATTTGGTGGCTAAAGCATTCCATGTTGTGATAGACCCTGCTGGTAATGAATGTAGCCAGGCTTTAGCTCTGTCCTTCAAGGAGTATGGGAATACACGCAGTCTCATTGCTTCTTCAGCTTCTCGGTTGTAATTGAAAGTACCGCAAACTTCCAGGAAGTTGCTGATGTGGGAATTAGGATCTTCAGTTGCATTTCCTCCAAACTGAACTGATTGTTGTATCATCTGAATGCAAGTTTTGATGTCACCCGCATTTGCTGGTAATGGAGGGAGTACAATGCATGAAATGAGTCTGTCAACCACCGGAATGGTTCTGTCTCGAATGGGAATTGGTGGTGCAACCTCCAAAGGTTCAGGTTCCATGTTGACTAAAGCTTCTTGAGCTTCTCGCCTTTCCCTTCTCAACTGTCTGATAGTTCTTTCAATTTCTGGGTCAAGCGGTCGTAGTTCAAAGCTTCTGGTTCGTCTCATGAAGGTTTATGAGAACCTGAAACACAAGAAAACAATAACAATAAGTAAAAAGAAATTAGATACAAGTAAAAGTATCTAACCCCTAAACTAATAATAAAAGATAAATAAGTCCCCGGCAACGGCGCCAAAAACTTGACCGGCGTAAACACACACGTATAACGCAAGCGTACGTATCGTTCAAGTAGTATAAAAAGTATCGATCCCACGAGGACTTAATACCTAAGTTATTAATTTTATGAGGTTAATGATTACTAGTATCTATCAGGTTGTTTAACTGATTTGAAATAGCGACGATTCTAAATTTAAAGACAATAAAATAAAATTGTTTGAAAGTAGATTTTAAGAAAATTCAATATTAAAACTATCCAGGGTTGTGATTTATTCCAATATTATATAAAGATAAAGTGGTTATTTTATAATTGGGTAATATATTGATTTATTAACCTGAAACACTAATTTATGTAAAAGCCTCTTCCGATGGTCAATTACAAATACCTAGTATAATCCAATTGAACCATATGTCTATGTCAACCAAATTACCTAGATTCATTACGATTAAGTTCCAATTAAGACTACCCCCGCCGACAGGTATATTCCTATCCTGTAAGGAAATCTATTGAAAGGGTTATCTATCCTTAAGGAAGATCGTGGGCTATTGAATCTAAGGTCTTAAACTTAAAATCCCTATGTCTAGTTCATTTTAAGTTTACCTAGTCAATTTAATTAATGGCCAGTTAATTAAAGAGCATTAAGATTAAGACTCAATAAATAAATCTTTATATTACCCAAATTATAATCTAACCCTTATAAACCCGTGACATTGAATTTCATCACAACCCTAGATATTAACTTAGTTATGACACATAGCTAGGGCTGATAAAAACTTGAAAATAAAAGACATAAACTGCTGAAAAGTAATTGCGATAATGAAAATGCTGAAGAGAAAATTACAAATGAAATAAAATGCTAAGGTAAAAAGGAATTACTTTTAATATTACTAATTTAGATATCTCCCAATAAAATAATATATAAACTTATGAAATTATTTAATCAACCGACCAATCTGGCGGTATCCTGATTAAGTCCAATTAAGTCCAACCAGCCATATAGGCGGTAATATTTGTCCATAATCCAGCCATAAAGGCGGTACCAAAATAAATTTACCAACCGACCAGTCTGGCGGTATCCTTGATTAATCAGTTTCAAACCAACAGAAAATAAATTACCAACCGACCAATATAGCGGTATTCCTTTATTAATCAGAATTTTAAATAGTAAATATATTATTTTTAAGGGAGATTAATCTAAATAGCAATAGTAAAATAATTACCTTTCACCTTAGCATAGGGAAGTTACCTCCGCATAGTGAATAGTAAAAACTGTAAAATAAAGAAAGTAAATTATTATTACTACAAACAGTAATTAAAATTATTACAAAAGTAAAAAGTAAAAAATAAAAATGAAAATTCTAGAGAGAGAAACTCCCTAATTACATAGAAGGAGTGAGAAAAGGTGTAATGAAAACTGAAAATTCGCGGCCTATTTATAGCAAAAAAAATTCACTGTTTGGTCACTGTTCGCGCGTCGCGACGCCAAAGCCTCAGCGTCGCGACGCTGGATTTTTCACTATTTGGTTGACGTGGCACGATGAGAAGGCGACACGTGGCATGGCGGCTGACTGTTGAAGCGACACGTGGCAAGGCGGCTAAGACTCAATTATTATGCTGACGTCATTGGTGACGTGTCACTGTTCATGACGTCATTGGTGACGTCACTCTGATGATGTGGAAGACAACGTGGCGACACGTGGGGCGGCGGCCGTCAGACGAATGAGAGGTTGACACGTGTCGCGCTGTGATTGGCTGATGATGACATGGCATGTTGACTCGGTTGACTTGCTGATGTGGCTGCTGATGTGGACGATGATGTGGCGACACGTAGGATGACACGGGGGCGGTGGCCGTCCAAGCAATAGGATTTCGACACGTGGCAAGGCGCATTTTAGCATCTCTGTTGTGATGGTGACACATGTCACGGCGCACGTTAGCAAAGTCAACTTTTCTCAGATTCTGATTTTTGTGGACCCGGCGCATGTTAGCAGATTCGGCGCACGCTGGGCGTCGCGGCGCGCAGTATTCCAGTGTCGCGACGCGCAAGAGACGAAAATATCCCTGTTGACGCATTTTTGTCCGGTTTTGCCTCAAATTGCCTCCAGTGCTTTCCAAACTTTATTTATCTACAAAATAACACAAAACACATCAAAACATTCACAAAACTCAAGAAACTATACAAAATATTAGATTAAATGAGTGGGAAATAGTGATATAAATACCACTCATCACCATTTACCCACTTCGCGAGTCACCACTTACTGGCACTCGGCTGCTCTCGAGAAACCCCGGGGCAGAGGCGTTCGACTTAAAGACACACACAGCTTCACAGTGATGGCTCCGTGGCGACCATGTCGACAAATTGAACGATCATGATGGGGGTTCTGGTCGTAACGTAAAGTTATATGTGTGCATTACTTATTCTTCGTGCTGTTGTTCACTATTTTTTTTCACTTGATTTTGTGGGCCTCTAGCAAGCCTTACGAGCCAAGAATCATCTTCAAAAATGTACTGTTCGAGAATTTTAACGTACCAGTGGGGAACGATGAATTCGGGGTTGTAACAGACATGTTGTCCATGGCGATATCATGTGGATCCACGAAAGTTATCAAAGCGTTAGAAGGATCGAGAAATTCGGTAGACTAAGAGAGCGAACATGTCGTTTGGTTTAGTTTTTGATTGTTTACATATGTTCAGTGTTATAGATTAGATTCAGTCGACCAGGTGTTAATAAATCTCAGGATTCTACCACGTAGGCTGAGGAAAGTCATCATTTATTAAGCCGATATGTTTACTAGGGACCATATTCAGTCGACATCAAACGTTATAAAAGGTCCAAACATTGAGGCATTATTTTCGTGACCTAGATACGAGCTGTCGAGCCAGCTAGGGTCTGATTTCATTGGACATTGTCGGTCTTCATCAGATAGAAAGATCATGTGATAAAAATAGGGGTGGACTGATAGAAGACCAGGATGTAGTCCAGTCGACTGGCGATAAACAAGAGCTTGGTGGTGTCTTTATACAAGATAATGGTCCAATTAGGGAATTCACTTTCAATCCATTTGATCTGATAAAGGTCCACGAGAGTCTCCACTTTATACGACCTTCATTAAAATCTGGACCTAATGAGGGTTCATTAGTACGGTCGACTAAACTCGATGAAGGACCAACGTAGTCCTCACTCCTTATTCTAAAGACCTGATATAGGTCGACTGGACCTAATTAAGGTTTATGAAATTCTTCATTCTACTTGATATGATGAAGGCTCTCCTATGTAGTCTAGAGCTAATGGTAATTCATATATTTCATATAGAGAATAGGTAACGATCATTTCATGTCGACTAGAGAATATGAGAAACCTTTCACGCTTTCTGGAAGATATGAAAATCCTTCCATGGCTTAGGGAGGAGACGACAATCCTTCAATGTAGTCTTGTCGTATGGAGAAAATGACTATCCTCTTATGTCATTTGAATGAGGTATCAATCATCCCATACAGTTTGAAGTTGTTGGCAATCTATTCTATCATACAAGTAATTGGGCTATGCTTTATCTAATGGTACCTTAGTCAATTAAGTCCTCTTCCATCTCATGTCGAATGGGAATTCAATCAAGTGTCAAGCCTCATACATGGAGTGTCGAGTGGGATCTTCACTAAATACTAAACAATCATAGTGTCAATTTTGACTAGCTATATATAGTATTGTCAATTGGGACATCCTTCACGACACACTAATGTTGAGTGGGACACCTCTAACAAGTCCTACGATGCATTGTAAATGTCGACTGAGACATCTTTATCAATTACTAGGGTGTAAACTATAGTGTCAATTGGGACACCATTGCAAGTCTCATACTATAAATGGTAATGCCAACTATGACATATATTATAAGTACCACGTTTTACTAATGTCGACTGGGATATTCTTAAAAAATACAAGACATACCTGGTGATGTTGACCGGGAAGTCCACGCCAAGTCTTTATTCGGGTACTGTCGACTGGGATATCATCCTTGTGCCAGACATATTGCTTCATCGCGTGAAGTAAATGGTAGGGAATATAGTTCCATTGAAGGGAGGCGCATTGATCCAGATGCAGGTCAGTGAGACCATGGAAGAATGGAGTCTATAATTGATGACATTCCTTTTATGTAACCTTTCATGACATCTGGAGGAGACGATGATCCTCTGATGTTGTTTGAAGAAGATGACACAGCCTTTACATCGTATAAAGGAGATTGAGATTCATCTATATCGTCTGATGAATATGAAAGTCTTCAAATGTAGTAAGATATTGGTAACGATCCTTCTACATAGTCTGCTACTATCTCGGCTCGGCATGTCCTTATTGGTTGTCTGACTCCAGGTAGATTAGAGAGAATTTCTCTTTTAGACTCTCGCATTCCCTTTCGTAAAGAGGAAATGATTTATTGTGATTGGCCTGGTGATGAGATATGGTTTCTTTTTTGGTGATTTAGTGGGTGGTCGTCTGATGGTGGGTCTTCGCTTATTAAATGCTCATAAGAGACTGGATCAGATGGTAGGATTGTTGGGGTGACCCGTAGCCTCGGGCCTTTGACAAGTTGAAGAAATGTTTTCCAATGTTTGCGTTAATCTTTGGAGAGTGGCTAATTTGGTGATCATAAGATATGAAGTCTGCTCGTTACGTGATGCCATATAAGTATGGGTGTTTGAAAGGATTGTAGATGGAGTGATCTTTGCATGCTACGAATCACTAGGGCCCCACGGTGGGCGCCAAATTGTAGACGCTGGTTTTCGCCCGAGGTCCACAATCAGAATTTGTAGGTTGGGGGCACTAGCAATCCTGCATGACAAAGGTAGAGTGAGCGGGAGTATACTGCCCACCGGTGTGGTGGGGCCGGGGGCACTCCAATGCTCAAGTTAGTAATGTGAATAAGTTGGTTGTACGGAGAATAAGGCTTGAAGTTACCTCAATCATCTTTTGTTTGTCGTGAGGGCAGTGTATTATGATTTCTCTGATGACCAGGAGTAGTGTTGTGTCCTCTCTCCCCTCTTTATGTATTGGCTCTTCTCTTTTATAGGCCCTCCTTACGATGGGTCATTTAAATCTCTTCTACCCGTTGGATGTGTTAATGACAGGGTTTATGAATGTAACTGCCGATTTAATAGAATTCATTACTGAAGGTGTTTTCCCAATCTAATTACTCATGAATCTGTTGACCTTCATGAACTGTTAAATTTGTGATGGTGGGCTCTGGGCTGGTATGGCCTCTCGGTCCAAAGCTGATTTCTCAAAATAGATCTAATGGTGGGCTTCGGGGCTTTGGTTTCTTGATTGGCCCAAAGGTGGAATGACAGTTATGCCATTGGGCCCAAATTTGGCCCGTACAATATCATGAATAGGTAGAATGAAGATTCATTTAGTCCTTTCATCAAGTCCATTCGATAGTAGTCTCGTAGAAGAGAGATGAGTGATGACTTTCATCAAGTTCATTCCATTGTAGTATCATGGGCCTTCTTTAGGTCTAGTATAGTGAGTAGTGACCTCCTTGGCCCTTCATCAGTTCCATTCGACAACTTCATTCGACAGTAGTCTTGTAGAATAGAGATAACAATGATGGTTTTCTTCAAGTTTATCTATTGTAGCCTCATGGACAATCATCAGGTCTTGTAGTATGAAAAAAAATACCCTCGTAGACCTTCATCAGGTCTAGTAGAGTAAAGACCCTCGTTGACCCATGTTAAGATCCTGTAGAATAAGGAATGAAAACCCTCATGGGAATCATGTCTAGAGTGTGTAGACTATTCCATGTACCTTCATCAGGTATAATGGAGTTTGAAGATTCGCGTGTACTTTCATCAGGTATAATGGAGTGTCTAGACTCTCATGTACCTTCTTCAAGTATTGTGAAGTGTGTAGACTTTCTTGGACCTTCATCGGGTCATATGGAGTGTAGACTATGATGTACCTTCTTCGTGAGTGGTAGAATGAAAAATTCCTTAGACCTCAATCACATCTGGTAACCAGTAGTATGGAGATTTTCCTGACCTTCATCTGGTCGACTAGGGACATCCCCCATGACTCATATAGAGTCAACATACGACCTTCATCTGGTCTAGGAAAATTTGAACTCCTCTGGTCCTTGACTAGTAGTATGGAGATTGTCCTGCCCTCATCAAGTCCAGTCGACCGGGGACATCCCTCATGGACTCATATCGAGTCAAATTTAGACATGGACTTCCCTCAGTCCATACGACAATGTCGTGTGAAATAACTCCTGAACCATCATCTGGTTCAGTCGATCGGGGACATCCCCCATGGACTCATATCGAGTCAAGTTGTAGACATGGACGACACATGTCGTATGACTTATATCCTGAACCTTCATCTGGTTTAGTCGACCGGGGACATCCCCCATGGACTCATGTCGAGTCAAGTTGTAGACATGGACTACACATGTCATATGACTTATATCCTGAACCTTCATCTGGTTTAGTCGACCGGGGACATCCCCCATGGACTCATGTCGAGTCAAGTTGTAGACATGGACTACACATGTCGTATGACTTATATCCTGAACCTTCATCTGGTTTAGTCGACCGGGGACATCCCCCATGGACTAATGTCGAGTCAAGTTGTAGACATAGACTACACATGTCGTAGCTCTTATATCCTGAACCTTCATCTGGTTTAGTCGACCGGGGACATCCCACATGGACTCATGTCGAGTCAAGTTGTAGACATGGACTACACATGTCATATGACTTATATCCTGAACCTTCATCTGGTTTAGTCGACCGGGGACATCCCCCATGGACTCATGTCGAATCAAGTTGTAGACATGGACTACACATGTCGTATGACTTATCTCCTGAACCTTCATCCGGTTCAGTCGATTGGGTACTTCCCCAATGACACTTGTAGAGTCAAGTTCATGATCCTGACTTTCATCAAGCTCATCTGACTGGGCACATCCACGATGGATCATGTAGAGTCAAGTTCATAACTTGACATTCATCTGGTTCAATCAATAGGCAACATCAAACGCTCAGGTACACCTTCATCTAGCCTCGAAACGTGTGTCAAGTACTCTCCAAGCCAATGACTCCTTAACTTAGAGAGTAGGGGACAAACTGTACGGGCCAAATTGGGCCCAATGGCATAACTGTCATTCCACATTTGGGCCAATCAAGAAACCAAAGCCCGAAGCCCACCATTAGATCTAGTTTGAGAAATCAACTTTGGACCGAGAGGCCATACCAGCCCAGAGCCCACCATCACAAATTTAACAGTTCAGGAAGGTCAACAGATTCATGAGTAATTAGATTGGGAAAACGCCTTCAGTAATGAATTCTATTAAATCGGCAGTTACATTCACAAACCCTGTCATTAACACATCCAACAGGTAGAAGAGATTTAAATGACCCCTCGTAAGGAGGGCCTATAAAAGAGAAGAGCCAAGGCATAAAGAGGGGAGAGAGGACACAACACTACTCCTGGTCATCAGAGAAATCATAATACACTGCCCTCATGGCAAACAAAAGATGATTGAGGTAACTTCAAGCCTTATTCTTCGTACAACCGACTTATTCACATTACTAACTTGAGCGTCGGAGTGCCCCCGGCACCCACCACACCGGTGGGCAGTATACTCTCGCTCACTCTACCTTTGTCATGCATGATCGCTAGTGCCCCCAACCTACAAATTCTGATTGTGGACATCGAGTGAAAACCAGCGTCTACAGATACTACTGTCGAATGGAAATGACAAAGGTCCTTCAGACACGGTCGAATGAACCTAATGAATGTCTATGAGAATCACCACTCTAATAGACCTGATGAAGGTCCATGAGGCTATGGTCGAATGAACTTGATGAAAGGACTAAATGAATCTTCATTCTACCAATCCATGATACTATTATCGAATGGAACTGACAAAGGTCCATGAGACACGGTCGAATGAAACTAATGCATGTCTATGAGAATCATCACTCTACTAGAGCTGATGACGGACCAAAAGAATTTTCATACTACCTAACTTGATAAAGGTTGGTCGATTAGACCAAAAGGAGATCCAAGGAAGTTCTCATTCTACTAGGTATGATAAATGATTCTTTATGTAGTATGGAGTTGGCAATATTAAATCAACATAGCATGGAGATGATAACTAACCTTTAATTTAGTCGGGAAGAGTTGAGAATCATTCCAAGTAGTCTAGGAGAGATGGGAGTTTTCCATGTAGCCTGAAGTTGATAGCCATCCATCTTGTAGTATGGATAGTATGACAATCATGCAGTTTTGTTGCTTATCTTCGATTTCATGCTACAAAAAAAGATTCAGTTGTGAGTGCATTTCTCTGTCTCCATCGCGTGAGATTGGTCCATGCACACCATGCTAGTAGCCGCAAGGCTCTCGAGCTTATGGTCATATTGCCTGCTTGGGTTTTTGGCCTCGCATAGTGTAGGGGAGTGTCGTGGCCCTTGTGCGTGTGAAAGGGCTCATTTCATGCATGGTGTCCAATGATGGCATATGGGATTTGTCAAGTGGGTCACTCATCATTTGCATGTGGCGTGGGGCTTCATTTGTTACGTGGGTAGTGAAGCCTTTATTTAACTCAATTTTTTCAGTTTGGGGCAGTTGGCCTCAATTTATTTCAATTTTTGTCGCTTGTGAGCTTCCCTATGTCGAGTGGACTTCTTGGATTATTGATCATCAGCTTTCTTGTAAGGCCTCACGCTCGGTTCGACAGATTGTTGCGTGAGCTGGCGTGTGGCAGCTTTGAAATTGCCGAGTGAGTATGGGCTTTCTTTACCTGAATTTTCATGCGTGCTCCACACTTGTTTCAGTTTTTTTTTTATGTACGTGGGGGAAGGTTTCTCTCTCACTGGAACATGTTTTTACTTGTTCTTTTGTAGCTTATTAAACAATCCATGCCTGAGTGTCGTGTCTAGTAGCTTATGGTGCCAGACTTACTTCTTTTTGTGTCCCTTGTGTTTTGTGCTTGGTTTATGAGTATGGATTCTTCTCTTTCGACAGTTGCGAGTGGCAAATTTGCACTTGTCGAGTGATGGTTGCACATGGAGTGGGGGCTCTTCAGCTGGCATTGGGCTTGGATGATGCTTGTCTAAATCAGGCGGTGTGGGATGTGTTTGATGTTAGCCTCATGTTCGCTCCTAGCACCAGTTGATGTGGGTTGAGTTTTGTTGTTAGCTTTTGGTTGCTATCTTGGAAAATAATCGATGTGGGACATTATTTAGTTGATAAGTCTCAAGTTTAGAATTTTATGTTTTGGTCGGTTGGGCTTTGTTATTAGGCTGACGATCATTGTTACTTGTTTTATATGTAATTTACATGGGCCGATTGATTGTGGTTCTTTGGGCTTTATTGGATTGTATGTTGGCGGTTGTTTGCTCCTTGCGTGATTGGAGAGAGCTTGCTTCAAATTTTGCACGTGGCTAATGGATTAACAAATTTGGGCTTCGTAGCATGGTCGCTTTCCACATGCATGTGGTGCTCTTGCTCCGTGGCTCGGATTATGCATTAGGTCTGGTTCAACGTGTGGGCTGATGGATTTGTTGTACGTGGGCCGCACTCTGTTTGCGTGGGTGTTGCTCGTGCGTTGTGGTCTGGGATTTCTATGCTTTTGGGCCCAGTTTAGCTAATGGTTGCTTGAGCTTCATTTTTTGCTTCAGCGTACATAGTTACTGCCTATGGACTGTGTTTTGGCTTTGTTTGTATTCTGTTTGGGTTTTTTTTCCTTGTAATTCTTTTGTTGGTTTTCTCTTCGACTTTGTTTTAAGCCATTTGCCTCTTCCTGGGGTATGCCCCTTGTACATTTGTACTTTCTTAGCAAGTTCACATGTGATAGCTATGAACAGAGCTTTGTCGAGTACATGTCTCCAACACCCAATTGCTCGACTCATCATTCCTCTCCCAATTGTCCCAATAATAAATTAATGAAGAAATGATTAAGGTCCATGAAATTCTTCATACACACAGCTAACAAAGTATTAATCAGCTCATTGTGCCCACAATATCCATAAGTGTAGTTGAAAAGAAGGTAATATTTTTGTCCTAAAGTTCTATCAGAATTCACACCTTTTTTTAGCAATGGAATATTTTTCTGATTTTTTTCAAAAAGTAAATAAAGCAACATCTTCAATCCATGTAACGAGCCTTGGGCCAGTGACTCCCAAACCAGTTGGCTTTATGGCACTAGGTGTTAAGACACCCTTACGGACTTAATTGCTCTGATTTCAGATGTTTTTTTTAATAACATATTTGATCCATGTAGCGAGCTTTGTGTCAGTGACTCCCAAGCCAGTTGGCTTTAGGGCACTAGGTGTTAAAACACCCATAAGGACTTAATTACTCGGATCTTAGACTTTTTTTTTAATTTTTTTTATTCCATCACTTTTTTTTAGATGTTTCCTCCAATTAAACTAGAGCACTTAATATTACAAACTTTTCAAATACAACTCATGTCCGTATGTTACTATGTATGTTGATAATACCTGTCAACTGAGCATATGAAGATCCATTTTAGTCAGTTTTATGGAGAATTCACAAATTAAATAATTCAAAAGGAGATAAACAAAAATTAACTTGTTACGAAATAGGTTGAGATACGTCTTAGGAGTGAAAATTCCTTATACAGCTATCTCATACCAATTTCACATGATTATTCAAATTAAAATAAAAAAACACAAAATATTTTTTAATTTTATAAAATTTTTAATTTTTTTTGAATTTTTTTGAAAATTTTTGACTAAAAATCAAATAAAAATAATATAATAAAAACAAAATACTATTCAAATATTCCCTCCCCCAACCTAAATGAGACATTGTCCCCAATGTCTTAAGAAGTGGAAGAAGAGTTTAGAAGATAGTACATGGTTAGCTGAAATTCTACATCTAGAAAGAAAATTAAAGGTTAAGATCCAGATTTATCCGACGCTTCTTACCACGAACATTATCGGACCAGATTATCTTGGAAATGATAGGGTCAATTTGTGGTTCGAAGGCTAAGAGTTGGTCAATTAAATCTTGGGCAGTTCTGGCAGTGAAGAAGAGATCTTTTACAGGTTTTGACACGAACCCATTTCTCCGGGCATCATCAAGAAACACACAAAGAAAATCATAAAATCCATCAGCATTAAACAGTCCATTCGGTTTCTGGTGTATGTTCAAGTTCGCCCAAGATAGTACTGTAAAAATTTCCTTCATTGTGCCTAAGTCACTAGGGAAAGCAATAAAAGCATCAGCATGGTTAATTATTTCCACAAGTCGCTCGGATATACCTGGCACGATAAGTTCCTCTCCGTTTGATGGTCCAATAAGATTCGCCTCCGCCAAAGGTTTTGGGATGATTCCCAGAAATTGACTACCTCCTTCTTGTACAGCCCTTGAAACGATCCCCATTAGTCCAAGATTGCCACCGCCATATACTAAGTGCATATTCCTCTCAGCTATGACTCTACCCAATTCTTGTGCTGCTCCAACGTATTTTGGCTTAGAACCAACACTAGTATCGCAAAATACACAGATGTTTACAACTCGTCTTCTTGAAGTAGCTTCCATTTTTATTGTATTTCTTTCTCAAATATGGATGCCTTCAAGAGTGCAATGATGAGTTGAATTTATAACACCTGAAAAAGGGTGAGTAATAATAGCACTAGTACCTGCGAACTGACAATTATTAGCTAAAAAGCAAAGTAGATCGTGAAAAGTCAAAAAGTCTAGATCCTGTCGGAGAAAATAAAAGAAAATGACAAAACAAATCCCAATTATTAGGAAAAGACAAAGAGATAATAATATTTACAAGAAGTAACGGCTTGAATGACGTCTATGCGTTAGAGATAAGCTTCCCATCCAATTTTCTTATAAATTGGCAAACAGGGTCTTTTAGAGTCAGATTCCCAAGACTGTATTGTTGTCTTTCTTTACGAAATTGTGTATATACCATGTGAATTTCATGATGCACATATCCACTGGAATGCGTCTCAAGAGTGTTAGATATGTCATCCAAAGACTCCTTACTCAAGTCATCCCTAATGAATTTAATTTTATCTTCACGGTTATCAGACACCATTTCTAGAGAACGACAACGAGTATTACATGTCATACGAGCACATTTATAGCAAACACCCAATCTTTTAGCTCTTCTCTTTTTAGCGTAGGTGCTTCTTCCTAAACCAGGCAGATATGAAACAAAAGAGTCAGAAGACTCACCTGCCAAACGGACCCGTGCTTCAATAATCCAACGAATGTCATTAGGAATACCTTTGATCATCAATAGTCTCATTCAAAGCGAGCTTTGTAAACTTTCATCAGAGAATTTTTAGGGAGAGAAGGAAATTACTTCTGAAGATTTGCGAGAACTTCTTCCATCATGAAATATGACTTTACCTACACAAATGAAACACACAAAAATAAAACACACCAAATTTGAATATATACACAAATTGTATAGGTTGCCTCCCTGCTAGAGCTAATTTTAAAGTCGTCAGCTAGACATGACTGCCCGAACATTAGGCTGGATCTGAAAGTGTGACACTTTCTTTTTGTCGCTCGAATGATTTTCCCCAGTAGTGCTTGACATGCTGGCTGTTAACTTTGAATGTATCGTTGGTATTGGGATCAAGTAACTCAACATCTCCATATGGTAAAACCTGAGTAATCACAAATGGACCTAACCACCTTGATTTCAGCTTTCCAGGGAAAAGTTTTAACCTCGAATTGTATAACAACACTTGTTGCCTTGGTTCCAATTTTCTGCACACTATTTTTTGATCATGCCATTTCTTGGTCTTTTATTTGTATAATCTGGCATTCTTATAAGCTTGTAGGTGAAATTCCTCCAATTCGTTGAGTTGGTGGAGTCTTTTCTCTCATGCTGCTTGTAGATCAAGATTTAACTTCTTCAGTGCCCAGTACGTCTTATGTTCAAGCTCCACTGGTAGATGGCACGCTTTCCAAAACACCATTCGATGTGGGGACATATCGATGGGTGTCTTGTAAGCTGTCCGATAGGCCCATAATGCACCATCTAGTTTTGTAGACCAGTCCCTCCTTGTTGATCCAATGATTTTCTCCAAGATTCTTTTGATCTCCCTATTTGAAACTTCAACCTGTCCATTTGACTGTGGATGGTAGGCAGTGTCAACTTTATGAGTAACTCCATATTTGGATATGAGTGCATCGAAGTATTTGTAGCAGAAATATGTGCCACCATTACTGATAATCGCCCGAGGTGTTCCGAAGCGAGTGAAAATATTCTTTTTAAGGAATTTAATCACCACTTTTGAATCATTTAATGGTAGTGCAATTGTTTCAACCCATTTGGAGACGTAGTCTACTTCAACTAGTATGTACAGGTTTCCGAATGATGGAACAAAGGGTCCTATAAAATCAATACCCCATACATCAAATATCTCCACTTCCAGAATGTTTTGCAGAGGTCATTCATTCTCCTTGATATATTTCCCATTCTCTGACACCTGTCACATTGAAGAGCAAATAGATAAGCATATTTGAAAAGAATGGGCCATAAAAAACCTGATTGAAGGACTTTGGCTGCAGTTTTGTTCCCGCTAAAGTGTCCACCGTATGGTGATGAATGATAATGCTGCAAGAAACTATTGACCTCCTTCTCTGGAACACAACGTCTCAATAATTGACCAGCACATCGTTTGAACAGGTACGACTCATCCCAGACATAGTGTTTGACTTCTTTGAAGAACTTCTTTCGTTGCTGAGTTGTCCATTCCAACGGTCATTTTCCCGATACTATGTAGTTGACATAGTCAGCATACCAAGGGACATCATGCTGTTTTGTGGCAAACAACTGTTCATCTGGAAAAGTTTCTTTGATTGTAAGTTTTTTGCCAGCTGTTTCTCCATTCTTGAGCCTCGATAAGTGATCTACCACTTGGTTATCTATCTCTTTCTTGTCTCGGATCTCTAGATCAAATTCTTACAATAGAAGTATCCAACGGATCAATCTGGGTTGGCATCTTTCTTCACGATTAGGTATTTGATTGCTGAATGATCTGTGTAGAGCACCACTTTGGAACCCAGCAGATAATAGCAGAATTTATCAAAAGCAAACACAACTGCAAACAACTCCTTTTTAGTGGCTGTGTAGTTGAGTTGAGCTTCATTCAGAGTTTTGCTGGAGTAGTAAATGGTATGGAAGATTTTTACTTTGCGTTGTCCCAAAACTGCACCTACAGTAAAATCACAAGCATCGCACATCACTTCAAATGGAATGGTCCAGTCTGGTGCTACTATGATAGGAGCAGATACCAGCTTCTGTTTCAGGATCTCAAAAGCTTTATGGCATTCTTTGGTGAAGTTGAAAGGCACATCTTTCTCTAGAAGATTGCACAGAGGTTTAGCAATCTTTGAGAAGTCTTTGATAAATCTCCTATAAAAGCCTGCATGTCCGAGAAAACTCCGAATCTCTTTGATAGTTGTTGGTGGAGGTAGTTTTTCAATTGTCTCGATCTTTGCTTTGTCTACCTCAATTCTCTTTTGTGAAATTCGATGTCCTAGAACGCTGCCTTCCTGCACCATGAAGTGGCATTTCTCCCAGTTGAGTACCAGGTTGGTATCTTCACATCTTTGTAACACTTGTTCCAGATTTTGCAAGCAGTGGTCGAAAGAATCTCCAAAAATAGAGAAATCATCCATGAAAACCTTCATACTTTGTTCCAGCATGTCTGAGAAGATGGCCATCATGCAACGTTGTTATGTGTTTAGAATGCATGTTTAAGGGTGTATGATGATGAGACCTTAACAAAGATAATAAATTGGTTGCCAATTTGCACTCGAAAAACCCTCGCAAATTTAAGCGTTTTTCCTTCCATTGAGTGATTCTCACTCAAGATCCGAGACTGGCATTGGCTTGTTGGCCAAAGTCAAGGCCTTTGTCCGTTGACCGGCGTAAACACACACGTATAACGCAAGCGCACGTATCGTTCAAGTAGTATAAAAATATCGATCCCACGAGGACTTATTTCCTACTGTTGTTATTAATTGTTGAATCTATTTAATTACAAATATCTAATTAAATGGATAAGAGAGAGATTGTTTGTTTGTTTGGTTGAGTGTGGCTTTGCAAAATAAATAAATAAAAAGATAAAAGAAAATACTAAGGAAAATAACAAAAGACACAAAATTCTAGGGTTGTGATTTATTCCAATATCATTATAAAGATGAAGTGATTATTTTATAGTTAGGAAATACAATGATTTATTAACCTGGAACACGAAATTATGCGAAAGCATCTGTCGATGGTCAGACACAAATACCCAGTATAACCCAATTGAACCATATTCCTATGTCAACCACATTATCTGGATTCATTAAGATTAAGTTCCAATTTATGGCTACCCTCGCCCGACAGGTATATTCCTATCCTGTAAGGAAATCTATTAAAGGGTTATCTATCCTCAAGGAAGATCGTGGGCTATTGAGTCTAAGGTTTTAAACTTAAAATCTCTATGTCTAGTTCATTTTAAGTTTACCTAATCAATTTTATTAGTGATCAGTTAATAAAAAGCATTAAGATTAAGACTCAATAAATAAATCATTATATTACCCAAACTATAATCTAACCCTTATAAACTGGTGATATTGAAATTCATCACAACCCCAGATAACTATTTAGTTACAACACATAGTTAGGGCTAGTAACTGAAAAATAAAAGACATAAAGTAAAAATACTGAAAAGTAAAAGACATAAATAAAAAGCTGAAAAGTAAATTATAATAAAATAAAATGCTAAGGTAAAAGGAATTACTTTTACTACTACTAATTTAGATATCTCCCATAAAATAATATATAAACTTGTGATAAATTAACCAACCGACCAGTCTGGCGGTATCCTGATTAAGTCAAATTAAGTCCAACCAGCCATTAAGGCGGAACAAAAAATAAATTTACCAACCGACCAGTCTGGCGGTATCCGTGATTAGTCAGGTTTAAATCAGATTAAAATTTGATTACCAACCGACCAATATAGCGGTATTCCTTATTAAGTCAATATTTAAAATAGTTAATATATTATTTTTAAGGGAGATTAATCTAAATAGCAATAGTAGAAGAATTACCTTTCACCCTAGCTGAAAAAGTTAATTCAACATGATGAATAGTAAAAACTGTAAAAAGTAAAAAGTAAAAATTAAATTACTATTATTACAACAAGTAATTAAAATTATTTACAAAACTAAAAATTAAAAACTAAAAATAAAAAAATAAAAATTCTAGAGAGAGAAATTAAGAGAGAGAGAAGTGTGTGTTATTCTGAAATTTCGCCTTCTATTTATAGGCAAAAATTTCACTGTTCGGGCGTCGCGACGCCAAGGACCTCAGCGTCGCGACGCTGGATTTGTCGACGTGGCACAATGAGAAGGCGACACGTAGCAAGGCGGCTGACTGTTGAAGCGACACGTGTCAAGGCGGCTAAGACTCAATTATTGTGATGACGTCACTGATGACGTCATGCTGATGTGGCGATGACGTGGCGCTGATGTGGCGATGACGTGGCGCTGGCGTGTGGTGGCATGTGTTGCAATTGTCGGCACAATAGGATTGCGACACGTGGCGACACGTGTCACGCGGTGATTGGCTGATGCTGAGGTGTCAAGTTGACTTGGTTGACCTTGTGACGTGGCTGATGACATGGCGTGACACATGGCGAGTTGACTCGTTGACCGCTGACATGGCTGATGACAAGGCGACACGTGTCAAGTCAAAGTGTCGGCAGCATATGATGTTGACACATGGCACGGCGCACGTTAGCAGATTCGTTGTGATGGTGACACGTGGCACGGCGCATTTTAGCAAAGTCAAACTTCTCAAATCCTGATCAGTTGACCAGGCGCACGTTAGCAGATTCGGCTCACGCTGGGCGTCGCGACGCGGAAGGTTTTGGCGGCGCGACGCGAAAAAGACTAAAATATCCCTGTTGACGCATTTTTTCTCCGGTTTTGCCCCAAATTGCCTCCAGTGCTTTCCAAACTTTATTTATCTACAAAATAACACAAAACACATCAAAACATTCACAAAACTCAAGAAACTATACAAAATATTAGATTAAATGAGTGGGAAATAGTGATATAATACCACTCATCACACCCCCAAACCTAACATTTTGCTAGTCCTCGAGCAAAATACAAAATGGAATAACATAATAAAATTTAACTAAGCCATTTTCGCAGGGATCACGGTTGCATTTAGCATATGCAACAAGCCTTTAAACCCCTAGGTGTCCCTAGTGGACGAGTGTAGTCTCGTGAAGGTTTACAGCAATGATACCCACAAACATTTTACAAAAGTAAAAAGGTATTAAAACTAATGCACACAAAAGCAAAAAGACAAGCGAAAAGAGAATAAAGAAGTTAATAACTAATCAGGTGAAACTTCTACTACAAGTTACTAGTTGTTTTGTTTCTTTCTAAATTACCGAATAAGTAAATTCTCCGATTATTTTTATCTTCTTCATATACACAGTCAACATAATATTAAACAACTCATTTTTGCCCACAACAGTCATAAGTGCAGTTGATAAGAGAGTAATATTTTTGTCCTAAAGTTCTATCAGATTTCACACCTTTTTGTAGTAATGGAATAATTTTCTGATTTTTCTGATTTTTTCTTTGCTTTTTCTGAATTTTGACTTTTTATTTATATACAATACCTTTCGTCTATGTAGCGAGCTTTGGGTCGGTGGCTCCCAAACCAGTTGGCTTTAGGGCACCAGGTGTTAAGACACCCCTACGAACTTAATTACTCAGACTTCAGATATGAATATTTTTTGCAGTATCTTCGATCCATGTAGCGAGCTTTGGGCCAATGACTCCCAAACCAGTTGGTTTTAGGGCACTAGGTGTTAAAACACCCTTACAGACTTAATAACCCGGATCTTAGATACTTTATTTTTGTACATCAAATTTTTTTTTTTTTTTTTTTTTTTTTTTTTTTTTTTATTTTATTCCATAACTATTATAGATGCTTCCTCCAATTAAACTATAGCACGGAATATTACAAATTTTCAATTACAGCTCATGTCTGTATGTTACTAGTGTTGATAATACCTGTCAAATGAGCATATGAAGATTCATTTTAGTCAGTATTATGGAGAATTCACAAATTAAATAATTCAAAAGGAAATAAACAAAAATTAACTTATTTCGAAATAAATGGTTTGAAATATGTCTCAAGAGTGGAAACTCCTTACTCGGCTATTTCTTACCAATTCACCTTTTTAGTCAAAATAAAAACACAAAAAAAAGCAAAATATTTTTGTAATTTTTGAAAATTTTTCAATTTTTTTTTTTTTTTTTCGAAAAATTTTGAACTAAAAATAAAAAATAACATACTACTAAAAACAAGGTACTAATCAATTAAAGAACTCCTATTAATTTTAACGGAATTTTGTTGCATAAATGAAAAATTTTAACGGAAAGCATTAACACAAAAGTAACACAAAAGCCTCTTCGTGATTTTGTCAATTTTTATTTTGTAAAAATCCCGCTTGCACTGGCTTGCTTTGTCCTGATAAATTCCATTTTAATTTTTCCTGCAAAACTCACACACAATTAAAAAGTTCACACACAAAAATAAATAAATAATTAAATAAATTACAACAAATTGCATGGGTTGCCTCCCTGCTAGCGCTAAATTTTTCGTCTTCAGCCAGACGTGACTGAAATTCATCTGTTAAGGAGGTTTCAGTGTCGTTTTGGATGTCCGATTAAAGACAATCCCGTGAGCGTTGCTTTTGAAGGGTCTCTTCCAACGGTAAAGTGGTAAAAAGAATTTTGTCTTATTCAATGCTCGTGCCACTTTTTTTATCTTTGTTGCTCCAGTGATTCCTGCAAAGAAAGAAATAAAATTAGGAGGTCTCGTATGGTGCTTGACTTGGAATGGAAATTCCATTTTGTCAAGCTTCTGAGTGGTTTCTTTGATTTGTACTCCCCAAAACAGCGATGTTTCTCCTGAATGCTCTGGATCTTTAATAAGGTCAGATATTTGCTCTTCTATTTGCTCTGCTTCTTGCTCCACCTTTTCTTCACAGATGTATTTGAAAATTTCTGCATTCAGCTCTTCATCTGTCATCTGTGAAATACATGTTTCAAAATTTTCAACCTGAAAAGAAATGTTAGAATTTAGGTCTTCATCCTCTGATCTGGTTGAAATGATTGGCTCAGGTATTTCTTCATCAAACATTTGTGCAATGGAATTTCCAAGATCTTCACTTTGAGGATACAGAATTCCATCCTCAATTTCTGATGTATTTGGTAGAAATATTTCAGTTTCATCCTCGTCAGAATCTGAATAATAGAAATCAAATCGAGACTTTGCCGGTTCGGGTTCCTGAACTGATACCTCTGGTTGTTGATACTTCTCAACCTCCTCCTCTGTTAAGGTGTCATCGTGGATTTCTGGGTACTCGAAGGCTTCATCAGTGCCATCAGAAACTGGTTCTTGAGGTATTTTGTTCTGGTTTTCTATTAATTGTCTGATCTGATCTGTCATTCTCTGTATGGATTCTGCGTTACTATGAATTTGTGCATCAAATCGAGCTCCTTGTTCTTTGAACATGTGAATTAATTGATCTTCCTCGGATGGTTCTGGTTCTTGATAAGGATCAAAGGAAGATGGTGGATAAGATGGAAAATGATTCTGTGAAATGTGATGGCTCTTCGTACCATGATTGTCTCCAGAATTCTCCCACTCTGATCGATATATACATTGATCGCTCGGGTGGTTACTATCACAAATCACACATCTCCCCATTTCGTTCTGATGAACAAATGTAGCATTGCTTGGTTCTGGCATCCAGTGATAATTATTGGGCTCGACAACAGGCCACAGAAAACCGGACTGTTGCTCCCAGATTTGGGGTGTATCTTCTTGTAAAGCTCGTGATTTTTCAATCTCCCAATAATGTTCCATTTTTTTAATCACCTGAAAACAAAAGAAAAAAATTACAAAATAAAAGAAAGAAAATTAGATATAAGTAAATTAGATAGTTTCAAAATTAACAACTCAAGAAAATTAAGTCCCCGGCAACGGCGCCAAAAACTTGACCGGCGTAAACACACACGTATAACGCAAGCGCACGTATCGTTCAAGTAGTATAAAAATATCGATCCCACGAGGACTTATTTCCTACTGTTGTTATTAATTGTTGAATCTATTTAATTACAAATCTAATTAAATGGATAAGATAGAGATTGTTGTTTGTTTGTTGAGTTTGGCAGTTTGCAAAATAAATAAATAAAAAGATAAAAGAAAATACTAAGGAAAATAACAAAAGACACAAAATTCTAGGGTTGTGATTTATTCCAATATCATTATAAAGATGAAGTGATTATTTTATAGTTAGGAAATACAATGATTTATTAACCTGGAACACGAAATTATGCGAAAGCATCTGTCGATGGTCAGACACAAATACCCAGTATAACCCAATTGAACCATATTCCTATGTCAACCACATTATCTGGATTCATTAAGATTAAGTTCCAATTTATGGCTACCCTCGCCCGACAGGTATATTCCTATCCTGTAAGGAAATCTATTAAAGGGTTATCTATCCTCAAGGAAGATCGTGGGCTATTGAGTCTAAGGTTTTAAACTTAAAATCTCTATGTCTAGTTCATTTTAAGTTTACCTAATCAATTTTATTAGTGATCAGTTAATAAGCATTAAGATTAAGACTCAATAAATAAATCATTATATTACCCAAACTATAATCTAACCCTTATAAACTGGTGATATTGAAATTCATCACAACCCCAGATAACTATTTAGTTACAACACATAGTTAGGGCTAGTAACTGAAAAATAAAAGACATAAAGTAAAAATACTGAAAAGTAAAAGACATAAAATAAAAAGCTGAAAAGTAAATTATAATAAAATAAAATGCTAAGGTAAAAGGAATTACTTTTACTACTACTAATTTAGATATCTCCCATAAAATAATATATAAACTTGTGATAAATTAACCAACCGACCAGTCTGGCGGTATCCTGATTAAGTCAAATTAAGTCCAACCAGCCATTAAGGCGGAACAAAAAATAAATTTACCAACCGACCAGTCTGGCGGTATCCGTGATTAGTCAGGTTTAAATCAGATTAAAATTTGATTACCAACCGACCAATATAGCGGTATTCCTTATTAAGTCAATATTTAAAATAGTTAATATATTATTTTTAAGGGAGATTAATCTAAATAGCAATAGTAGAAGAATTACCTTTCACCCTAGCTGAAAAAGTTAATTCAACATGATGAATAGTAAAAACTGTAAAAAGTAAAAAGTAAAAATTAAATTACTATTATTACAACAAGTAATTAAAATTATTTACAAAACTAAAAAAATTAAAAACTAAAATATAAAAAATAAAAATTCTAGAGAGAGAAATTAAGAGAGAGAGAAGTGTGTGTTATTCTGAAATTTCGCCTTCTATTTATAGGCAAAAATTTCACTGTTCGGGCGTCGCGACGCCAAGGACCTCAGCGTCGCGACGCTGGATTTGTCGACGTGGCACAATGAGAAGGCGACACGTAGCAAGGCGGCTGACTGTTGAAGCGACACGTGTCAAGGCGGCTAAGACTCAATTATTGTGATGACGTCACTGATGACGTCATGCTGATGTGGCGATGACGTGGCGCTGATGTGGCGATGACGTGGCGCTGGCGTGGGTGGCATGTGTTGCAATTGTCGGCACAATAGGATTGCGACACGTGGCGACACGTGTCACGCGGTGATTGGCTGATGCTGAGGTGTCAAGTTGACTTGGTGACCTTGTGACGTGGCTGATGACATGGCGTGACACATGGCGAGTTGACTCGTTGACCGCTGACATGGCTGATGACAAGGCGACACGTGTCAAGTCAAAGTGTCGGCAGCATATGATGTTGACACATGGCACGGCGCACGTTAGCAGATTCGTTGTGATGGTGACACGTGGCACGGCGCATTTTAGCAAAGTCAAACTTCTCAAATCCTGATCAGTTGACCAGGCGCACGTTAGCAGATTCGGCTCACGCTGGGCGTCGCGACGCGGAAGGTTTTGGCGGCGCGACGCGAAAAAGACTAAAATATCCCTGTTGACGCATTTTTCTCCGGTTTTGCCCCAAATTGCCTCCAGTGCTTTCCAAACTTTATTTATCTACAAAATAACACAAAACACATCAAAACATTCACAAAACTCAAGAAACTATACAAAATATTAGATTAAATGAGTGGGAAATAGTGATATAAATACCACTCATCATCCGTCGAGGATGTGTTTGAATCACGAGAGCTTTGTTCCATATCAGTGTCTTGTCCAAGTTGTGGTTTGTTGGCCAAAGTCAAGACCACTTCTTATCCATCGACATTGATTACGAAGCTTTCCATGGTCAATGGGTCACGCTTAACTGGGATCACTAAGTTTGTTGTGCCAAAGCCAAAGCTTAGTTGATTTAGAGGAAAAAGGTTAGGTAATACATTGGATGTATTGGCATATATAAGATATATGTTTCGGACTTGGATGTCCCCCTACCGGATCTAGGAATTGGATTGGATCCAATCGATCTTAGAGATCTACCTAGTTAATTATCATACAATTTGTTGGCCAAGTCAAGATTGTGTGATATTTAACGAGATCCTAGCCCACTAGGAAACACGGTTTCCCGAGTACTCGACAGAGGGTTAGAGGCTCGCCGAAAAATAGTGGGAGGCAAGAATTGAATTTGCAATATTTGTTTAATTACTTGCCATACGCGCTCAAACAAATATCATTCATCGTTATAAATTAAATGTTAGTTGGACTAATATTTAAATTGTTGTTTTAATAAATATCATTTGCCATACACGGTTTCCTAGCGGTCTATAACTATGAGCATTGGCCAGTTGTCCAATTTGATTTTCCAGTGCTTAATAGATGCATATTGACTTTGAAACATAACATCATATTTTTTTAACTGAGCTAACATTTCCGCTATTCCTGGTTCTTTTTCATGCTCCTGGCCTTTGTTTTATTGTTGGAATCCAAGTAGTGGATAGCTCTTTTGCGTTGAATTGTTGCTCCATGCGAAATTGAGATGATTCCTCCACCGTGGGTTGTAGGTGTTGGAATATGGATTGTTCCCCTGTCTGTTGAAATTGTTGATATAATTCATTGTTTCTTCATGTTGATTTACCTCTGATTCTGGTGTTCCTCCATATGGTGAACTTGTGGATCCAAAATTAACCTTCATGTTAAGAGTTTCCAGATTTTTGCAAATTTGATCCAGCTTGGAATTCACTGCTGTGTTGGCTCCAACTTCATAAATTCCTGCAATTCTTTGGATCATGCTCATTTCTGTTGGCCACAATGAATTGTTGTTGGCCATTTCTTCAATTATAAATCCTAGGTCTGATCTTCTCCTTTTGCCATTGAAGCTCCTCCAGCAACATCATCAATTGTGGTTCTCATTATTCCAGAAAGTCCATTATAGAAGGTTTGAATTTGTAGCCACTTTGCAATCTCATGGTGAGGACATTTTCGGAGTAAATCTTTGTACCTTTCCCAAGCTTCGCAGAGGGATTATGAGTCACGTTGCACAAAGGATGTGATGTCATTCCTCAGCTTTTCAGTTCTGGCTGGTGGAAAATAATTTGCTAGGAAATTTGGTATCTAGAGTGTTCCAAGTTGTGATGGAACCTGCTGGTAGTGAATGTAGCCAAACCTTAGCTCTGTCTTTCAAGGAATATGGAAAAACACGCAGTCTCATTGCTTCTTCAGCCGCTCGATTTTAATTGAAAGTACAACAAACTTTCAGGAAGTTGTTGATGTAGGCATTAGGATCTTCAATTGCATTCCCCCCAAACTGAACTGACTGATGTATCATCTGGATGCATGTTTTGATGTCACACATATTTGTTGGTAAGAGAGGAAGTACAATACATGAAATGAAGCCGTCAACCACCAGAATGGTTCTATCTCGAATGGGAATTGGTGGTGCAACTTCCAAAGGTTCAGGTTTCATGTTGATGATTGCTTCTTGGCCTTCTCGCCTTTCCCTTCTCAACTGTCTGATGGTTCTTTCAATTTTTGGGTCAAGTGGACGGATTTCAAAGCTTCTGGTTCGTCTCATGTAGTGTCTGAGAACCTGAAACACAAGAAAACATAAATAATAAGTAAAAAAGAAAACATAAATAATAAGTAAAAAGAAATTAGACACAAGTAACGTATTTAACCCCAAAACTAATAGTGAAAGATAAATAAGTCCCCGATAACGGCGCCAAAAACTTGACCGGTGCAATCACACGCGTAAAACGCAAGCGCACGTATCGTTCAAGTAGTATAAAAAATATCGATCCCACGAGGACTGAAAACCTAAGGTATTAATTTATGAAGCTAAATATTTACAAGTATCTAATGGATTGATTGTTTGATTAGATGGTGACTTTAAAATTAAAACAAATAAAAGAAATAACGCGAAAGTAGATTGAGGAAAATTCAATATTAATAAACTATCCAGGGTTGTGAATTATTCCAATATCTTTTTAAAGATGAAGTGGTTATTTTACGTTTGTGTAATATATTAGTCTACTAACCTGGAACACGAAAATTTGCAAAAGCCTTTGTCGATGGTCGGATGCAAATACCCAGTGTAACCCAATTAATCATATGTATATGTCAACCAAGTTACCTGAATTCATTAAGATTAAGTTCCAATTGTGGCTACCCCCGCCAGACTGGTATATGTATATCCTATAAGGAAATCTATTAAAGGGTTATCTATCCTCAAGGAAGATCGTGGGCTATTAAGTCTAAGGCTGAAACCTAAAATTCCTTTGTCAAGTTTATTTTAAGTTTACCAAATCAATCTTATTAGTGGCCAGTTAACAAGAAGCATTAAACTTAAGACTTAATAATTAAACCTTTATATTACCCAAACTATAAAATAACCCCTTATAAACCGGTGATATTGGAATTCATCACAACCCCAGATAACAGACTTAGTTATGACACAAATCTAAGGCTAGTAAAAGCTTAAATAAAATAAAAGACATAAAGTAAATGTTGAAATTAAATAAAGTAAATGCTGGAAAGTAAATGCTGGAAATTAAAAATGTAATAGTACAATAAAAGAAAATGATGGGGTTAAGGGATTCACTTTTATCACTACTATTTTAGATATCTCCCTTAATATAATATATTAACTTTGCGTGATATTACCAACCAGCCATATAGGCGGTATCCTGATTAAGTCAAATTAATAATTAATTACCAACCGACCAATCAGGCGGTATCCTCATTAAGTCAGGTTAAAACCAATTTCAATAATTACCAACAGACCATAAGACGGTATCCTCATTAAGTCAGGTTTTAAATAGTTTATATATTATAATTAAGGGAGATTAATCTAAATATTAGTAATAAAAGCTTTACCTTTAACCCCAGCAAGGGGGAGTTACCTCCTCATTACTGAAAAGTAAAAAAAAAGGAAAGTACTATTGCGTAAAAGTAAATTGCAGAAAGTAAAGAAAAAAATTGCAAATGCGTAAATTAATTACTGAAAGCTGTAAATAAACAAATAAGATACAATCTTCTTAGTATTCTTAAGGAATTACATAGAAGAAAGTATGAAATGAAAATGAAAATTCGGCCTGAATTTATAGGCATCAATAAGCCCTGCGCGTCGCGACGGGCACAACATTGCGCGTCGCGATGTGCCGTTGATTTGCGCCACATGGCGCGTCTTCTGCGGAGGTGGTGACATATGGCACGGCTGAATGATTATCTCAATAATTGTGCTGTTGTGGCAATGATGTGGCGATGTCGATTTTCGGCAGGATATGATTTGATTCTAGAGAGCCCTGAAACTTTATTTATCTACAAAATAACACAAAACACATCAAAATATTCACAAGACTAAAGAAACTATACAAAATATTAAGTAAAAGGAGTGATAAATATTGATCTATTTACCATTCATCAACCGTCAATAGAAATCTCCTCGAGTCGAGTAGCATATGTGATCTTTTGACTATAGGATAATATTTATTTTGTGTGTGATCCTCCAGTCTTTGATGTCATATTTGTCAGAGACTTTTCATGGTCTGATCACTAGATGTTCATTGGGTGTGGACTGATGTACTCGTTAATCAAGTGCGTATCAAGATAGGATCTGTCGGCCCGTATGTGTACCAGTTTAGGTACCATATGAGTAAGTCATGATTCTTAAGACTTTGGCCAATACCGATCATCTAGGGCGGATCCCATATATCAGAAATAGTGTTCTGATTAGTTGTAAAGAATCGTGGACATGTCGACATGAGATGTGCGTCTTGGAAACTTGACGGTGTAATCTATATTTCCTAAGCACAACTCAGATAGCCTACGACAGAGGGATTATTAAACATATATGATGACCTTGACTTGTATAGTTCATAAACATCGTTCGTATTCTTCTCGAATTCGAAGGTGGTCTAATTGCGTACATATAAGCTAGGCTTATATGACGAACGTGCTGGACTTAGAGAATCTCATAATATGAAGTGTACTCGTTGAGCACTTGGGTAGCCGATAATGTTTGATAATAAATAATATTTGATATTATAATTATCGATTAAAATAATTAAGTATTATTAGATAACATTAATTGTTTACTTTGACCCAATTGGATTAATCCAAAATCACACAATGGCTTTGATGTAATTTCATAAATTCTCTACCATTGGAGGATATTTTGGTAATTCTAAATATTTATTAATAGGTGTATTTGGCTTGATTTAATTGGATTAAATCAAAGTGGTAGACAAAGGTGATTAGTCACGCCTAATTTTACATATTTGGACAAATTGGATTAAGCCCACCTAAGAGTTGAATAAGACTTTTAATAATTAAAAATTACATAAGTTTTGCTATAAAAGGCTAACTCAAGCAAGTTTTTAATCAAGCTTGAGCTTAAGAAAGTTAAGCTTGTGGAAGCTTAAACAAGCAAGATTTAAAATTATTAGCCCAAGTAAAAGAAATGTTTAGAGAATCTTTGGAAGTTCTCTATAATATTTCAACAAGGAGAAATCAAGCTTGGAACATAGAATCAAGCTTGCTAGCATTGGAACCAAGATTGGATCTTGGAGTCAAGCTTGTTAACTTTGGAAGTTCTCTACAATATTTCAACAATGAAAAGAAAATTGGATTTTGGAATCAAGCTTACTAGGTAAGTTTGATCTTCTCTAAATCTATATTTTCATTAGTGAGTTGTTTTCATTAATGATGCATATAGTGATGTATTATGTATTAGATACATAACAACATATCTTGATGTTAAAATTAGGCTAATGAATTATGTATGGATGCTTTGGAAGTATAAATACAATATATTTATGATTGTGTTAAAATGTTCATGTTGGACATGAAACATAAAATTAGAGTTTGGAACTCCATATGATAGCTTGGAGTTATAACTACCATTCTAGAATCACTTGACCATCTTTGAGTGACCTAGAATTGTTCATGAGTCACTTTATTGTGAGACTCTATTTTGGTTTATGTTTTGATTCAAAGAAATACGTATATGTATTTAAAATACATGTATGTTGATTATATAACACGTGTCGATATTGGTTTTGATGTTAAAATTGGTTTTTTAGGTGTATTGAAGTATTTTTAGAAAATTGGAAGTGTTTTAAATTGGATTCAAAGCAAATTTTCTCTTTGCCAATATTTTACAAATGGCAGCGTCTCGACTTAGATCTCAAGTGTCGCGATTCTCACCCTTGCGCGTCTAGACACCGAGCATTCGCAGATTGGGCATTGCGACTCCCAAGCCTGCACGTCGCGACACGCCGATAGATGTTACCCATGAGCGCTGAATTTCATTTTCTTTGTTCTGGAGTTTCTGGACTCCAATTCGGCCTCAGTGTTTCCTACGGACTCGTAACAAAATATAATATTCCATAAAATAATTTGAAAATACATCTATATTTGATATTCATGGGTTAGATCCACTTTCGTTGTATGAGACATCGATCTGACCCTAGAGGTCCCATAACCGCCTAACAGAAAGGTCATGTACATTCCTACAAATACTTGAAAGTATGTGGGTGTCTCGCCAAAATGATGGTATTTAAACCTAAGAAGGTTAGATAAGACCAAAAAATATTGACTGTATATTCGTTGGATATGCTCACAATAATAGCACATATTAATTCTTAGTACATAAATATGAGATTCATGACATCAATTCAAACATGATAATTGAGTCAATGAATGCGACATTCTTTGAAAAGACATTTCCTTATAAAGAAAAATAAAGAACAAAGTCTCTCAAAAGAACTATTGACATTGCTACAAGTGGTAATCAAGTTAACCAAGAATCAAATAAACATGAAAATGCTGAGGAAAATGAACCTAAACGTAGCAAGAGAGCAAGAATGTCTAAGTCATTTGGAATTGATTTTTTAACATATCTATTAGAAAATGAGCCTCAAAGCTATAAAGAAACGATGTCTTCTTCGGACACTCTTTTATGGAAATAGGCTATAAACATTGAGATTGGTTCAATCCTTCAAAACCATACTTAGGAGTTGGTTAATATTCCTCCAGGTTGTAAGTTGCTGGGCTACAAATGGATTTTCAAATGGAAGATGAAGCCGGATGGATCAATAAATAAGTATAAGGAAAAACTTGTCAAAAAAGGTTATATAAAAAAGGCATTGATTACTTTGATACCTATTCACCAGTGACTCATATCACTTCAATAAGAATGCTTATAGTCATAGCATCTATATTTGGTCTTGAAATACATCAAATGGATGTAAAGACGATATTCTTAAATAGTGAATTAGATGAAGATATTTACATGGAATCACCATAAGGTTTCAATATTCATGGGCAAGAACAGAAGGTGTGCAAACTTGTAAAATCCTTATTCGGATTAAAACAAACACCTAAACAATGGCATGAGAAATTTGACAAAGAGATGTTGTCAAGTGGATTCAAAATCAATGAGTGTGATAAATGTGTGTACAATAAATCAACTCAAAAATGATATGTCATTTTGTGCTTCTATGTATACAATATGCTGATAATTGATAGTAATCATGAGATGATTCAGTCTATAAAAAAAACTTTGACTAGAAAATTTGACAAGAAAGATTTAGGAATGGCTGATGTGATTCTAGGAATTAAAATTTCTAAGTCATTTGGACTTGATTTTTTAAGGATAGAGACTTCTCAACTTGGTTTGAAGTTTTTATTTTCTACAAAAATATTTCACATGTTTTTCTTAAGACTTTGAGTTTTTATTTTGATTTATGGTTTGCATGTTTTTTCTTGAATTATGCCTACAACAATCAAATCATATTATGAATATATTTGGAACTATGATTAGTAGGGTCAAAATTTTCCATGTACAAGCATCTTATTACAAGGAACCAAGGGCTCAGTACAAAATGTACTAGAGCCATCCAACGACCAACGACCCAGATGAATGTGTTAAGGATTGTGAAAGTGACTTGCATATAATGAAAACATGAAGAAGCCGAATATAAAATGATGAAGTCGTAGTTTGGAACGAAAGTGTAAATGAGATGTTATGGTGATAATTAGATATTAGATTTCTGGTGATAATTAGATGTTAGATAATATAGCATATGATAAATAATTGTGCATGTGTGTTGCAATCTGAATCAGAAACTCAGAATCCGATGTTGAAGGTCAGTGTCTGAATCAATACATTAGAGTCAGACTCTATCGCAACCTCGGAGTCAGACTATACCCCAACCTCAGAATCAGACTCTCTCGAACTAGGCATCAGAATCTCATATACCTGACCCTACCTCACTCAGCATCAGAATCTCAAATACCAGACTTAGATATACTATGATGGAGACAAGTGGCGTCATAATTCAAATATTCAAAATATTCAAAAATAGCGCCTTAATTTAAATATTCAAAATATTCAAATATTGGAGCCATAATTCAAAATTCAAATATTAGAATTTAGACGACAAATCTGACTATAAATAGAGAGCTGATTTTAGATTACTTGTAACAATAATTATATATAATTTTGAAATCATTCCCATTAATGAAAATATAGTCTCTTAAACATTTTCGTTTTCCAATATTTTCTTATATTTTCTTATTTTTCAAACAACAAATAAATCACCAAGAACAACACAAAATGTATAGGAGCCCCCCGATTCATTATTAAAGCAACTGGCAATCTATGATTTATATGTTAATTTCTGTGGGACCCTAATCTTTTATCTAGCACGCCACTATTGGTGGCTTGGAGGCCAAATCTTTACGCGTAGATCATCGACGATAGATTTTTGATAATTTTTTTTTAGATTATTTATATTTTACTATTAGTTAAATAAAAATGAAATATTATTAATTTTGAGATATTATATTTTATTAATAAATTTATAATAAAATAATTTATTATTTTATCAATTAACCTTTACATTTTAATAATAAGATGTACTTTTACTTTTGAAAGACCAATTAAAAGATAGATTGTGATGTTTATATCAGTACAATTATCATAGTTTTTCTGATATATTATTCACATTACTTATTACACCTTCAAAATTTTATATTATAACCCATAAATTAATGTATCTATTAAAAAAATTAAAAGAGTATAACACTTTTTATACAAACAAATATTGTTACCGATAATCTCAAAACAAAAACAAAAAAGCAATAATATACAACCATCATAAGTAAGAATGTTTAATGATAGGTGAAGCTGTAGCTACTATAACAGGGGCGATCCATTTCTAAGGAAATATTGCGCATGTACCAAAATTACATATTTTTCCGCTATTATTATTGAATCTGATGTTGAAAATATAGTTAATTTAATCACTAGTTAGATCTTTCAATCTTTATGCGATTCAGTTAAGATATATAACTCTGAGCATATAATGTATCTGCCCATAAATTAACGAAATTAATTAACTTATAACAGGCCGATAATCTTCCCACTACAACAAAATTGACTTTTAGTGACTAAATTTTCGCCACTAAAAAACAGTTTTCTTGTAGTGTCCCTTTCCCCAAAAACAAAAAAAAAAAAAAAAAAAAACAATCCCCAAGTGATGACGATTAATGAGACGTTGAAATCTTACTTGGGTAATGAATTTGAGACATAATTAGTGTACCTAAAGCCAAATATATATATATATTTTTAAATTTTTTTGGGGGAGCTAAACTGGTAATAAAAATGGCTAACAGGGTCCACGTGTTTGAGAATAAGAAAAGTAAAAAAGTGAAAGGGATAAGGATAGGGAGACATTCGAAGCTTTGCTTATAAATCAATTCATTCTAAAGTTTCATTTTATTGGCTTTTAAATTTCATATATTTATATTTTATTTATAGGCCTTATGCTTTCTCGAGCTACTTTTATCCAACCAATATCGTGACGCCACGTTTATTTATATATACAGTGTTGGGTCTATGTGTTGGCTAATTCTGTAACAAACTAAGTTTAATTGAGTGGTAATGAGTTTTGAGTGTTTTAGAACAATTGGACAAGTATTTGGAAGAGATTAGATGAAGATTTCAAAGCTCACATTCGAGTTACATTTGTATCAGCGTTCAAACGAAACCTTCCAATGTCTTCATGTTCGAGTTGCGTTCATCTAAGCATTCGAACAAAACCTTGCACTGTCTTCACGTTCGAGTTGCGTTTATTATCACGTTCGAACGTGGAACGTGGTTTGCAAAACAATGTGCATTCGTCACACGTTCAACTGGCGTTCGAAAGCCTCTGTGTATTCTACTTATTTTGAATGTATTTTTGAAGGCATGCAAAAACCCTACCTATATAAAGAATGCCTTAGCCATTTTTACCGAGGGTTGGAAACACAAAATACATAGCCTCCATATTCAAAGTTTCCTCCTTATTGAAAGTTCACCTTGAAGACTTCATCAATCTCATGTCTTCTTTATTTTAGGTGAGTTCTCATTTGATAACCATCAACAAAAATATTATTGGGATATATGCCCTAAAGCGTGATGTAATATGTAAACGAAAGTTATTTTAATATATGAACGAGGTAGTTTTCATTTATCAAAGTGTTTATTTTAAATTCGCAAATTATAAATTATGTTTCATACCCTTGATTACTTATGTACTTTCACACTTAGTGTATGAGTTTCATACACAAGAGGATTGAGTCTGAAATTAGTAATCTAAAATAGTGTATGAGTTTCATACACAAGAGGATTTGAGTCTGAAATTAGTAATCTAAAATAGTTTATAAAGAGCAAATAAAGATGGGTACTTTGTTTGTGGTTTATCTATAGTTGTGGTTCATTCTATACATGTATGACGACTTTGATCCGGGATCGTTCATGTGGTGACATGGGAATTAAGGCACCTTATATGATGAGAACTTATAGGAGTAGACTAAGACATAAACGAATTTCTTTTAATATCCGTTAAAAAAATAAATTCATATCAGTCTAATAGATGATCATATATGGATTGATTTGAATCTTGAGTGTACTACGAACTCACGCATGACATGCTATGTCCTTTGATTTATAAAGGTGAGGTTGGTGAAGAAATTCCGACAAATAATTACGTACTTTGGGGACATGGTTTGGTATGTAGTGTTGGGGTGGATGTGGGACCCCTATGGTTAGATCGATGCCCCGCACAGCGGAAGTGGGTCTAACAATAGATATCAAACATATGTGTATTCTTAAATAATTTAATGGAATACTATATCCCATTACGAGTGCATAGGAAAATATCGGAGCTGAATCGAAGTTCGAAAACTCAAAAACGGGAGAAAATAAAATTTGGCTCACGCACTGTGCGAGCCGTGCGCGGTACAGTGCTCGCGCGGACTATAGCGCTCAGCTCAGTGATGAGCGGAAAATATATCAATATTTACCGCCCATTTTACTTAATATTTTGTTTAGTTTCTCGGGGTTTGATGAACGTTTTGATGTGTTTTAGTTTATTTTGCAGATAAAATAATATTGGGACTCAATGAAATCATTTAGGACGAAAATGTGGGTCAAATAAGGGTAAAAATTGGACTTGACATATTAATTTTGGAGATTGGAAACTTGAAAGGGCGTTCAGTTTTGGAAATTCCAGTTTTGCGCATCTGTCGTATTTTGGGCATAACTTTTAACTCCGATATCGGATTGAGCTGATTCAAGTACCAAATTAACGAAGACTAAAGATCTACAACTTTGAAAGACAAAATAATTTCGAATTCTGAAGAGTTCATGACCGAAATTGATGAATTATCCATCAGTGTGTTGTGTGTAATTATTAAAGTCATTTTCAATCATTTTCAAAGCAAAAAATAAATTAATAAATAAATTATAAAAATTATCAAATCACCACCAAACATGATAAACAATTATTGGAGCAATTAATAATGGATTTGGTGGAGTAATTAGTGGAGAAATTAATAATGGATTTGGTCGAGAATTTGATGGATGATTTGATGGAGGCAAAATTTTACCCATAAATACCAAGCCATTTCATTTGTAAATTTCCATACTTTCTTCTTTGAAAATTCCTAATGAATAAATAAGAAGATTGTATTTTGTTTGTTTATTTACAGCTTCCAGTAATTAATTTCTGGTTTCGCACTTTCTTTTCTTTACTTTTCAGTTTTTACTTTTCGCAATTTACTTTTACGCACAAACTTTTTCTTTCTTTACTTTTGCTGTTTTTATTTTTCAAGCAATGAGGAGGTAACTCCCCCTTGATGGGGTAAAATGTAAAGCTTTTATTATTGCTATCTAGATTAATCTCCCTTAAATATAAAATATAAACTATTTAAAACCTGACTTAATGAGGATACCGCTATATTGGCCGGTTGGAAATTAATTATAAATTGGTTTTAACCTGACTAAGTATGGATACCGCATGGTTGGTCGGTTGGTAATTAATTATTAATTTGACTTAATCAGGATACCGCCTATATGGCTGGTTGGTAATTATCACGCAAATTTAATATATTATATTAAGGGAGATATCTAAAATAGTAGTAATAAAAGTTGATCCTCTAACCCCAGCATTTTCTTTTATTGTACTTTTACTTTATTAATTTCAGCAATTACTTTTCAGCAATTTACTATCAGTAATTTACTTTTTTTTTTAATTTTTTTTACTTTTTACTTTTTACTTTTACTTTATTTACTTTTCAACAATTTACTTTTCAATATTTAATTTTTAGTATTTTACTTTATGTCTTTTATTTTTTACTACTTGTAAATATGTGTCGTAACTAAGCCAGTTATCTGGGGTTGTGATGAAATCCAATATCACCGGTTTATAAGGGGTTAAATTATAGTTTGGGTAATATAAATGTATTTATTGAGTCTTAATCTTAATGCTTTTTATTAACTGGCCATTAATAAAATTGAACTGGTAAACTTAAAATGAACTGGACATGGGGATTTTAAGTTTAAGACCTTAGACTCAATAGCCCACGATCTTCCTTGAGGATAGATAACCCTTTAATAGATTTCCTTACAGGATATGAATATACCTGTCGGGCGGGGGTAGCCATAATTGGAACTTAATCTTAATGAATCCAGGTAATTTGGTTGGCATAGACATATGGTTCAATTGGGTTATACTGGATATTTGTAGTTGACCATCGGAAGAGGCTTTTACATAATTTAGTGTTCCAGGTTAATAAATCAATATTTTACCCAACTATAAGATAACCACTTCATCTTTAAAATGATATTGCAAAGAAATCACAACCCTAGATAGTTTTTAATATTGAATTTTCTTAAACCTACTTTCGAACAATTTAATTTACTTGTTTGTAAATTTAGAATCATCACCTTTTCAAATCAATCAAACAACCTGTTACATACTAGTAATCATTTGACCTCATAAAATTAATAGATTAGATATTAAGTCCTCGGGGATCGATACTTTTTATACTACTTGAACGATACGTGCGCTTACGTTATACGCGTGTGTAAGCACCGGTCAAGTTTTTGGCGCCGTTGCCGGGGACTTATTTATCTTTTACTATAGTTTAGGGGTTAGATACCTTTACTTATATCTAATTTCTTTTTACTTATTGTCGTTGTTTTCTTGTGTTTCAGGTTTTCAGAAACTACATGAGACGAACCAGAAGCTTTGAACTCCGACCGCTTGACCCGAAAATTGAAAGAACCATCAGGCAGTTGAGAAGGAAAGGCGAGAAGGCCAATAAGCTTTAGTCAACATGGAACTGAACCTTTGGAGGTTGCACCACCAATTCCCATTCGAGACAGAACCATTCCGGTGGTTGACAGACTCATTTCCTGTATTGTACTTCCTCCCTTACCAGCAAATGCAGGTGACATCAAAACATGCATCCAGATGATTCAGCAACAGTGCAGTTTCGAGGAAATGCAACTGAAGATCCCAATGCCCACATCAGCAACTTCCTGGAAGTTTGCGGCACTTTCAATTACAACCGAGAAGCTGAAGAAGCAATGAGACTGCGTGTTTTCCCATACTCCTTGAAGGACAGAGCTAAAGCTTAGCTACATTCACTACCAGCAGGTTCCATCACAACTTGGAATACTTTAGCCACCAAATTTCTTGAAAAGTACTTTCCACCAGCTAGAACTGGAAAACTGAGGAATGACATTATATCCTTTGTGCAACAAGACTTAGAAACTCTTTACGAAGCTTGGGAAAGGTACAAAGATTTGCTCCGGAAATGTCTTCACCATGAGATTCCAAAATGGCTTCAAGTCCAAACATTCTATAATGGACTTTCTGAATAATGAGAACCACAATTGATGCTGCGCTGCTGGAGGAGCTTTAATGGCAAAATGAGAAGATCAAGCTTGAGACCTAATCGAAGAAATGGCCAACAATAATTCCTTGTGGCCAACAGAAAGGAGTATGATCCAAAGAATTGCAAGAATTTATGAAAGTGGAGCCAATACACAGTCAACACCAAGCTGGATCAGATATGCAAATTCATGGAGACTCTTACCACTGGATCCACAAGTTCACCATATGGAGGAGCACCAGAACTAAACCAACTTGAAGAGACGGTAAATTATGTCAACAATTTCAACAGACAGGGGAACAATCCATATTCCAACACCTACAACCCAGGGTGGAGGAATCATCCTAATTTTTCATGGAGCAACAATTCAGGGCAAAAGAACAATCCACCACCAGGATTCCAACAACAGAACAAAGGCCAAGAACAGATAAATGAACCAGGAATAATAGAAGTGTTGAATCAGTTAAAAAAGTGCGATGCTATGTTTCAGAGCCAATCAGCTTCCATCAAAGCACTGGAGAATCAAATCGGACAACTGGCCAACGCTCAGAGTTACAGACCGCCAGGTAATCTTCCCAGCAACACAGAACCAAATCCAAGGAACCGATGGAAGGAGCAATGTCAAGCTATTACCTTAAAAAGCGGTACTGAGATCAATAAAAATGTTGGAATCAAAGCAATAATTGAGGAAGTTCCAAAAGATGCAGTTCCACAGATGGAGGAAAAAGAAGCAAAGGAAAAAGAACAGATCATTCCACCTCCACCTTTTCCTCAACGTCTTCAGAAAAACAAACTGGACAAGCAGTTTGCTCGATTCCTGGAGGTGTTCAAAAAGCTTCATATCAACATTCCATTTGCAGAAGCCTTGGAAGAAATGCCCAACTATGTAAAATTCATGAAAGACATTCTTTCACGAAAACGAAGATTGGGAGACTACGAAACAGTAGCATTAACGGAAGAATGCAGCGTCATCATTCAGAGGAAACTTCCCCCGAAGTTGAAAGATCCTGGCAGTTTCACTGTCCCATGCACCATTGGAGAACATTACATCGGTAAGGCTTTATGTGATTTAGGAGCCAGTGTTAACTTGATGCCTTTCTCTATTTACAGGAAATTGCAGATTGGAGAAGCAATGCTTACCTCAGTTTCATTGCAACTTGCTGACCGAACACTCGCATTTCCAAGAGGTGTTGTTGAAGATGTGCTGGTAAAAGTCGACAAACTAATTCTCCCAGTAGATTTCATCATCCTTGACATGGATGAAGACAAAGAAATACCTATCATTCTTGGGAGACCATTCTTAGCTACAGGTAAAATTGTGATTGATGTGCAAAAAGGAGAACTGACCATGAAAGTGCAGGACCAAGAGTGACCTTTAATGTTTTCAAAGCCATGAAATTCCCGAGCGATGAAAAGGAAGAAGAATGTTTCAGAGTTGATGTTGTTGATAGTATCGTTCAAAATACTGAGCCAAATCCCACAGATACACTTGAAGCTTGCATCACCAACATGACCAACAACGAGCTAGATGCTGAAATCCTGGAATGTATCAACTACCTTGACAAACCATTCCGATTCAAAGCAACACCACCAGTTGAAAGCTTGGAACTGCCAAAGAAAGATCGAATCAAGTCTTCGATTGAAGAACCACCACAGTTGGAGCTGAAGTTACTTCCGAGCCATCTCAGATATGCATTTCTTGGAAACTCTTCTGAATTACCTGTTATTATTTCTTCTTCACTAACATTGGAGCGGGAAGAAAAGCTACTGAGAGTATTACGAGAGCACAAGAAAGCCATTGGCTGGACTATAGCAGACATTCGAGGCATTAGTCCATCATTTTGCATGCACAAGATCCTGATGAACGATGAGTACAAACCCACAGTGGAACATCAATGGAGACTCAATCCAATCATGAAGGAAGTCATGAAGAAAGAAATCATCAAATGGTTGGATGCTGGCATCATTTACCCAATCTCAGACAGCAGTTGGGTAAGTCCTATGCAGTGTGTGCCAAAGAAAAGAGGAATTATTGTGGTTACCAATGAAAAGAACGAGCTGATTCCAACAAGAACGGTGACTGGATGGAGAGTATGCATGGACTACAGAAAGCTGAATAAAGGCACGAGAAAGGACCATTTTCCACTACCATTCATTGACCAGATGTTAGACAGATTGGCGGGACATGAATTCTATTGCTTTCTTGACGGATATTCAGGGTACAATCAGATTGCCATCGCCCCAGAAGATTAGGAGAAAACCACATTTACATGTCCCTATGGTACTTTTGCTTTCCGCAGGATGCCATTGGATTATGTAATGCCCCCGCCACCTTTCAGCGTTGCATGATGGCCATATTCTCAGACATGCTGGAGCAGAGTATGAAGGTATTCATGGATGACTTTTTTGTGTTTGGAGATTCTTTTGACCATTGCTTGCAAAATCTGGAACATGTGTTACAAAGGTGCGAAGATACAAACCTGGTACTCAACTGGGAGAAATGTCATTTCATGGTACAAGAAGGCATTGTTCTTGGACACCGGATCTCACAAAAGGGAATCGAGGTAGACAAAGCAAAGATTGAAACAATTGAAAAACTACCTCCACCAAAAGGCTTGTTGCATACGCTAAAATCCCTACGAAAGTGGCTTAATTTAATTTTTTTTTTGTTTTGCTCGAGGACTAGCAAAATGTTAGGTTTGGGGGTGTGATGAGCGGAAAATATATCAATATTTACCGCCCATTTTACTTAATATTTTGTTTAGTTTCTCGGGGTTTGATGAACGTTTTGATGTGTTTTAGTTTATTTTGCAGATAAAATAATATTGGGACTCAATGAAATCATTTAGGACGAAAATGTGGGTCAAATAAGGGTAAAAATTGGACTTGACATATTAATTTTGGAGATTGGAAACTTGAAAGGGCGTTTTAACGAAGTGCAGTTTTGGAAATTCCAGTTTTGCGCATCTGTCGTATTTTGGGCATAACGTTTCACTCCGATATCGGATTGAGCTGATTCAAGTTCCAGATTAAAGAAGACTTGAAGATCTACAACTTTGAAAGACAAAATAATTTCGAATTCTGAAGAGTTCATGACCGAAATTGATGAACCATCCAGCAGTGTGTTGTGTGTAAATATTAAAGTCATTTTCAATCATTTTCAAAGCAAAAAATAAATTAATAAATAAATTATAAAAATTATCAAATCACCACCAAACATGATAAGACATTAGTGGAGAAATTAATAATTGATTTGGTGGAGTAATTAGTGGAGAAATTAATAATGGATTTGGTGGAGAATTTGATGGATGATTTGATGGAGGCAAAATTTTGCCTATAAATACCAAGCCATTTCATTTGTAAATTTCCATACTTTCTTCTTTGAAAATTCCTAATGAATAAATAAGAAGATTGTATTTTGTTTGTTTATTTACAGCTTCCAGTAATTAATTTCTGGTTTCGCACTTTCTTTTCTTTACTTTTCAGTTTTTACTTTCCGTAATTTACTTTTACGCACAAACCTTTTCTTTCTTTACTTTTGCAGTTTTTATTTTTCAAGCAATGGGGAGGTAACTCCCCTTGCTGGGGTAAAAGGTAAAGCTTTTATTATTGCTATCTAGATTAATCTCCCTTAAATATAAAATATAAACTATTTAAAACCTGACTTAATGAGGATACCGCTATATTGGCCGGTTGGAAATTAATTATAAATTGGTTTTAACCTGACTAAGTATGGATACCGCCTGGTTGGTCGGTTGGTAATTAATTATTAATTTGACTTAATCAGGATACCGCCTATATGGCTGGTTGGTAATTATCACGCAAAGTTAATATATTATATTAAGGGAGATATCTAAAATAGTAGTAATAAAAGTTGATCCTCTAACCCCATCATTTTCTTTTATTGTACTTTTACTTTATTTAATTTCAGCAATTTACTTTTCAGCAATTTACTTTCAGTATGCAATTTTTTTTCTCATTTATTTAAAGTGTATTATTAATCATCAACTCTCTAGAATTCTAGAGAGCTGATGCAAATTGGGATTTTCACCCAATTTGCTTCCAATCCTCCATAAATATTTTTAAACATCCAAAATCTAATTTTTAACATTCAAACCAACTTCAATACATGCTATAGAACAAAATCATATTTTTCAAAATATCAAATATTTTTACAAAATATAAATTTATTCTAAATACGCACATGCGTAAATTTTGAATCCAAAACCCAGACCAAATTAGAATCCTACAATGAAGTGACTCATGAACAAATCTAGGTCACTCAAAGGTGGTCAAGTGATTCTAGAATGGTAGCCATAGCTTAAAACTTTCATCTAGAGTTACAAACTCGAATTTTATTTTTTACCCAATTACAAGCATATTGTGTTTATGCTTCCAAAGCATCAATACACAAATTTATTAGCCTAATTTCAACTTCAAGTTATATTATTATGTATCAAATACAAAACATAGCTTATTAGAGAAGATCAAACTTACCTAGTAAGCGTGAACCAAAGATCTAATATTCTCCTCATTGTTGAAATATTGTAGAGAACTTCTAAAGCTAGCAAACTTGATATGAAGATCCAATCTTCTTCTCCTTGTTGTCGTAGAGAACTTCTAAAGCTTTTCCCAAAAAATTTTACTTAGGCTAATATTTCTTTCTTTTGCTTAATGTTTGTTTTAGCTTATTTTTCACTATTTAATAACTTGCTCAAACTTGCTTTCTATAGAAAAACTTATGCAGTTTTTAATTTATAAAAGTTCTAATCAATTTTTATGTGGGCTTAATCCAATTTGTCTAAATATGTATAATTAGGTGTGACTAATCACCTTTGTTTACCACTTTAATTTAATCCAATTAAATCAAAACAAAGTTTAATCAATAGATTAGTTCAATCTACCACTTTGATTCAATCCAATTAAATCAAGCCAAATACACATATTATTACATATTTGTAATTATCAAAATATCCTCCATGGTAGATATATTTATGAAATTACAATAAAGCGCTGGTGTGATTTTGGATTAATCCATTTGGGTCAAAGTAAAAAATTAATATTATCCAATAACACTTAATTATTTTAGTTGATAATTATAATATCAAATATTATTTATCATAAAAAATTATCGGCTGCCCACACTTATATTATGAGACTCTTTATGTCCAGACACGTTCGTCATATAAGCCTAGCTTATATGTACGCAATTCGGCTACCTTCGAATTTACGAAGAACACGAATGACCTTTATGAACTATACAAGTGGAGTTCATCACATATCTTTAACAATCCCTCCGTCGTAGGCTATCCGAGTTGTGCTTAGGAAACATAGAATACACCGTCAAGTTTCCAAGGCACACATCTCATGTCGACATGTCCACAATTCTTTACAACTAATCAGAATATCATTTCTGATATATGCGATCTACCCTAGATGATCGGCTTTGGCCAAAGTCTTAAGAATCATGACTTACTCATATGGATACCTAAACCCCTTATGGTTCATATACGGGTCGAATGATCTTATCTTGATATGCACTTGATTAACGAGTGTATCGGTCCACACCCAACGAACATCTAGCTGTCAAACCATGAAAGCTCCTTGACATATATGGCATCAAAGTGTGGAGGATCACACAAGAAATCAATACTATATGTGGACGCTGATTTTGACCCGAGATCCACAATCGAGAATTTATAGCATGAGGCACTAGCGATCCTGCAAAATAAAGGTAGAATGAGCGGAGAGTACTGCCCACCGGTGTGGTGGGTGCCATAGGCACTCCGACGCTCAAGTCAGTAGTGAAGACGAGCGGTAATAAGTAAAGCAAGGTTTGAGGTTACCTTGACCTCCGTTCACTGCCGTGAGGGCGGTGGGGTGGTATTTAGAGAGTAAAAGGCTCTGAGAGCTCAAGTTAAGACTTCTGCTGGAAAAACTCTGCCATCTGCTTGTGGATTACCCCTTCTATTTATATGCTCTTGGGAGGTGTGCTTATTTAATACATTAATTATTTATCTGTTGGATGCTAAAAACGGCTGATCTATGAGAGAGAGAGAGTTATGAGTTTGGGCATTTTTGGATTGGAACTGATAAGTTAGGAGGCCATTTTAGTCAGATATTTTCTTGGGAATGGGCTTGTGAAATCACTTGGACCAATATAAGCTTACAAATGGGCTTTCTCTATTTTGGGTTCTTTAGACTGATGGGTGATTGGTGTCGGGTCTTTTGGTTTTTAACGCTTGCTGGTTTAGAAGCAAAATGATGATTTTGCCCCTGGGCCCAAATTTGGCCAGTATAGTTTATCCCTACTCTCTAAGTCAATGAGTCATTGGCTTGGAGAGTACTTGATGCTTGTGTCACCTGGGGCGAGACCATATGATATAGGTGTACCTGAGTGTTGATGCTGCCTACCGATATAACCAAACGAATACTAGGTTGCGAACATGACTCTACATGAGCCATTTGGGATGTACCCAGTCGTTTGAGCCAGATGAAGGTCAGGATCATCCCAATACTATGGGTCAATGGATCAGGGGAGTCTTCAATGTCGTCTGGACCATATGAAGGCTACGTCTTGAACTTGACTCTACATGAGCAATGCGGAATGTTCCCAGTCCACTGAACCAGATGAAGGTCAGGATAATCCTTATACTACGGGTCAAATAACCAGGAGAATCTTCAATGTTTTCTGGATGAGATAAAGGCCAGGTCTTCAACTTGACTCTACATGAGCCATGGGGAATGTTCCCAGTCCACTGAACCAGATGAAAGTCGGGATAATCCCCATACTACGGATCAAAGGACAATGGGAATCTTCAATGTTTCTTGACCAGATGAAGGCCAGGGCTTCAACATGACTCTACATGAGCCATGGGGAATATTCCCAATCGACTGAAACGAATGAAGGTCAGGATAATCCCCATACTATGGGTCAAATGATCAGGGGAATCTTCAATGTTTTCTAGACCAGATGAAGGCCAGGTCTTCAACTTGACTCTACATGAGCCATTGACCGGCGTAAACACACACGTATAACGCAAGCGCACGTATCGTTCAAGTAGTATAAAAATATCGATCCTACGAGGACTTAATTCCTACTGTTGTTATTAATTGTTGAATCTATTTATTTACAAATATCTAATTAAATGGAGAATAGAGATTGTTTGATTGATTTGATTTGTAAGTGGCGTTGCTAAATAAAATAAATAAAAAGATAAAAGAAAATACTAAGGAAAATACAAAAGACACAAAAATCTAGGGTTGTGAATCATTCTAATATCATTTAAAAGATGAAGTAGTTAAACCATAGTTAGGTAAATTATTGAATTATTAATCTGGAACACTAAATTATGTAAAAGCCTCTTCCGAATGATCATTTACAAACCTAGTATAATCCAATTGAACCATATGTCTATGTCAATTAAATTACCTAGATTCATTAAGATTGAGTTCCAATTATGACTACCCCCGCCCGACAGGTATATTCCTATCCTGTAAGGAAATCTATTAAAGGGTTATCTATCCTTAAGGAAGATCGTGGGTTGTTGAGACTAAGGTTTTAACTTAAAATCCCTATGTCTAGTTCATTTTAAGTTTACCTAATCAATTTTATTAGTGATCGGTTAATAAAAAGCATTAAGATTATGACTCAACAAATAACTCTTTTATTACCTCAACTATAATCTAACCCTTTTTTAATACGGTGATATTAGAAATCATCACAACCTAGAATACTAACTTAGTTACAACACATAGTTAGGACTAGTAAAACAAAGATAAAAATTACTAAAAAGTAAATGCAGAAAAATAAATAAAATGCTAAGGAAAAATGAATTAACTTCTACTAAATACTATTTAGAAATCTCCCATAAAATATAATATATACTTGTGATAATTTTATCAACCAGCCATAAAGGCGGTAATATTTGTTATTAAACCAGCCATAAAGACGGAACAGAAATATACCAGCCATAAAGGCGGAACAAAAATAAACCAGCCAAAAAGGCGGAATAATTATTTAATAACCAACCGACCAATCTGGCGGTATCTTTATTAAGTCCGGTTATAAATAGTTTATATATTATATTTTAGGGAGATTAATCTAAATAGCAATAGTAAAAGAATTACCTTTTTACCTTAGCGGTGAAAAGTTACCTACACATAGTAAATAGTAAAAATTGTAAGAAGTAAGAAAGTAAAATTACTATTACTATTAAAAAGTAATTAAAAATATTTACAAAAATAAACTAAAATATTCTAGAGAGAGAAGCTCTCAATTTAGAACTAAGAAAAGAGAGAGAAAGGTACACTGAAAACTGAAAATTCGATCTCTATTTATAGGCTCGGATAAGGGTCCAGCGTCGCGACGCCCAAATTGCACTAGCGTCGCGACGCTGGCTACAGTTGGACACGTGTCACGCGCTGGTTGGTCGACTCAGAATCTTATCCGATGACGTGGCACTGTTCATGACGTCATTGCTTGCATCACGATGACGTGTCAACTGTTCATGACGTCATTGCTTGCGTCACTTTGATGATGTGGAAGACCACGTGGCGACACGTGGGGCGGCGGCCGTCAGACGATTGAGATGTTGACACGTGTCGCGTTGTGATTGGCTGATACTGACGTGGCATGTTGACTTGGTTGACTTGCTGATGTGGCTGCTGATGTGGACGATGATGTGGCGACACGTAGGATGACACGTGGGGCAGTGGCCGTCCAAGCAATAGGATTTCGACACATGGCACGGCGCATTTTAGCATCTCCGTTGTGATGGTGACACGTGGCACGGCGCACGTTAGCAAAGTCAAACTTTTCTCAGATTCTGATTTCTGGACCCGGTGCATTTTAGCAGATTCGGCGCACGCTGGGCGTCGCGACGCTGAAGGTCTGGGCGGCGCGACGCTGAAATGATGATTTTGCCCTTTTTGTCCAATTTTGTCCAATTTGCCCCAAAACAGCTCCAGAATGTCCTGAAACTTATTTATCTACAAAATAACACAAAATACATCAAAATATTCACAAAACTCAAGAAACTATACAAAATATTAGGTTTAATGAGTGGGAAATAGTGATAGAAATACCACTCATCAGCCATGAGGAATGTTCATAGTCTACTGAACCATATGAGGGTCAGGATAATCCCCATACTACAGGTCAAAGGACCATGGGAATCGTCAATATTTTCTAGACCAGATGAAGGCCAGGTCTTCAACTTGACTCTACATGAGCCATGCGGAATGTTCCCAGTCCACTTAACCAGATGAAGGTCAGGATAATCCTCATACTACGGGTCAAAGGAACAGAGGAATCTTCAATGTTTTCTGGACCAGATGAAGGCCATGTCTTCAACTTGACTCTACATGAGCCATGGGGAATGTTCCCAGTCCACTGAACCAGATGAAGGTCCGAATAATCCCCACACTACGGGTCAAATGACCAGGGGAATCTTCAATGTTTTCTGGACCAGATGAAGGCCATGATAGTCCTCACTCCACTAGTCCTGATGAAGTTCCGAAGGATTCACCACTCCACTAGACCTGATGAAGGTCCAATGGAGGCTACGGTCAACTGCACTTGATGAATGTCTATAAGAGACTACCCACTAATGGACCTGATGAAAGTCTAAGAGAGTCTTCATTCTACTAGAATTGATGGAGTTCCAAAAGAGTTTTCACTCCACCTAACATGATGAAGATCCATGAGAGTCTTCACTTCTCATTCCACTAGACCTGATGAAGTTTTATAAGGGTCTTCACTTCCCATTCTACTAGACATGACAAATGTCAGTGAATATTTTCATTCATCATTCTACAAACCTCACTCTACAAAACCTGACAAAGGTCAGTGAGGGTTTATGGTCGAATGGACCTTATGGAGGTCTAGTGGAGTCTTCACTTTACTGGACTTGATGAAAGTCCATGGGAGACTACACTTTATTAGATCTGATGAAGGCCAAAGAGAGTATTTACTCTATTATACCAAATGAAGGTACATGAGACTACAGTCGACTAGACCTGATGAAGGTCAGGATCATCCTCATACTATGGGTCGAAAGACCAAGGGAGTCATACATGTTATATGGGGGATATCCCATAACAGTAGAATGGATCCGTATGATAAGATATTATAAGTGTTTATGAAAATTATTTGGAACAAAAGGAAGGATCCCACTCAACAATCACCATATATGTAGTGTCGAATGAGATCTTAAACATGTACCAAACTTCATACTTGTGGTGTTGACTGGGATCCTCGTCAAGTGCCAAGCTTCAGACTGTAGTGTCGACTTGGATCCTTCGTCAAGTGCCAAGCTTCAAACTATAGTGTCGAATGGAATATCCTTAATATGTCCCAAGCTACAGGCATATAGTGTCGAATGAGATCCATATCATGCCCAAGCTGCAGGTGTGTAGTGTCAACTGGGATCCATGTTACGCCCCAAGCTACACGCTGAGATGTCAACTAGGTCATTCTTAATTAATCCCAAGTCAATGACGCGTTGTGTCGATTGGATTCTTCTATAAGCCCCAAGCTACACACATGTAGATTCCGAATGGGATGCACATCAAACCTAAAGCTATACACGCGTCTGGGGTCCACAATAAGTCTCAAGCTACACACATGTAGATGTCGAATGGGATGCACATTAAACCTCAAGCTATACACGCGTTTGAGATCCACAACAAGTCTCAAGCTACACACATGTATATGTCGAATGTGATGAACATTAAGCCCCAAGCCATACATGCATCTGAGACCCACAATAAGTCTCAAGCTACACACATGTAGATGTCAAATGGGATGCACATTAAACCTCAAGCCATACACACGTCTGAGATCCACAACAAGTCTCAAGCTACACACATGTAGATGTTGAATGGGATGCACATAAAACCTCAAGCTATACACACGTCTGGGATCCACAACAAGTCTCAAGCTACACAAATGTAGATGTCGAATGGGATGCATATTAAGCCCCAAGCCATACACACGTCTGGGATCCACAACAAGTCCCATTAAGTTAGTGTCGACTGGAATGTCCCTGTAAAGTCTTCATATATACATGTCAACTGGAACTTCTTTACACCAAGTCCCCATGTAGTGTCGAATGGAATGTCCATGTCAAGTCTTCTTTTTTGCATATCGACTAGAATGTCTTCACACCAAGTCTCCATACGTGTAGTGTCAAGTGGATGTCTTTGTCAAGTCTTAGTACATGTATGTCGACTGGAATATCCCTGCAAATTCTTCATACATGCATGTCGACTGGAACATCTTCACACCAAGTCCCCAGATAGTGTCGAGTGGGATGTCCATGTCAAGTCTTCATGCATGTCGACTAGAATGTCTTCACACCAAGTCTCCATACGTGTAGTGTCGAGTGGGATATTCTTGTCAAGTCTTCTTACATGCATTCGACTGGAATGTCCTGTAAAGTCTTCATACATGCATGTCGATTGGAACGTCTTCACACCAAGTCCCTATGTAGTGTCAAGTGAGATGTCCATGTCAATTCTTCTTTCATGCATGTCGACTAGAATGTCTTCACACCAAGTCTCCATATGTGTAGTGTCAAGTGGGATGTCCTTGTCAAGTCTTCTTCCATGCATGTCGACTAGAATGTCTTCACACCAAGTCTCCATACGTGTATTGTCCAACAGGACATCCTCCTCATGCCAACTCTTCATACACGTAGTGTCGACTAGGTCAAATGGTCTTACTGATGTTTGAGGAAGGCTATTCTCTCCCAAGTTATCATAGTTATTTTCTTTCAAATTTTCCCCAGTCTACAACTATGTTTGACCTTTACTCGTTGGGAATTAATTAGTCTTCATGAGATTTTGGTTGACTGAACTTGATGAAGGTCAATGTGGGCTACGTGTTGGACAATTATGACCCATAGCGTCACTATTTGTACAGATCAAGGTGTTGTTGTACAAATTAACTATGTGACAAATGAGATTTCACTCTTATCATTTGTGATTAGATCACGTAGATGTATAAATGATGAGAGGTCATTGTGATTTGTTCCCGGACGGAGAATGATATGAGACAGTATCAGTCCACGAAGGATAAATCATTAAAAATCCCTAGTCAGAGTATTATCGAGATTGGACATCGATAAATACGTAAAAGACTAGTATTACACTTGTGCGCGTTGTGAGGGCACAATGGCATAGTTCTCATATATTTGGGTATAGGATACTCATGCAAGTGTAATAGGAGGTTGTGTTTTACCGATGGTACGGGAAACAGCTTCGCTCTGGATAGACCCCCTCGGAATTCCATTGGCTGTATGACTATGTGTCTATGGAAGTCCGAAATCAGGGTAGGTGTATTTGGTCTTAACCTGAGACTTGCACCGCTAATACTTGCGACAATCAATATACTTTGGTTGAGGTCGTCCAGGGCTTTAACAGGTTCTGTGTACGCCAATGTTGGGTATATTGAGAATCATAGTGTGTTGGGTGTGATGTCAAGACGGAAGTGTCACTCCAGTCATATGGAGATGATGGTCACGTATGATACGGGACTGGTTCTCTTAAATACTGCAGCTATCGGGATAAAATGACAAGGTCAGGTTTATCCATTATAGAGACTAGTCACCAGACATCCGGCATGTGCTTCGTACGGGGCAGACACAATTCCAGCCCAAGGCCTAGCACGTGATCATCCAATACTGGACAGAAATACGCAATACTATGTATACTATGCCTGATACAGATACTTTATTCCTGTAAGGATGTTTCTGGAGAATTGGGTAGGCATGGCGATTTGCTAGAGGCCAACCTTGTCTTGTAAATCAGTAAAACATAGTATGAGGTACTTACGTGTTCGGATAGTCCGACGACCGAATTTACTGCCAACATATCCGGGGATCTCATGGGTCGCTTCCCAAAGATTCACCGATGACGTATAACTCGCACTCTAAATTAATCTGGGATTAATTAGAAGAGAGAGAAAATTAATATGGGATTAATAGCGGAGATATTTTATCTGGGATAAAATATCATTAAAGAGAAATAACGATTAATTTGGAATTAATCGATAAATTAATATATTTGATATATTAAACGAAATTGGATTTTGACGCGGAATTAAAATTAGATTTTAATTCGGGCGAACGAATTAATTTAGAATTAATTCGTTAGCGACGTGAATAGTGATTTTGCTAGGCGTAATCATTTAATTACGACGCAATGAAAAATTCGTTAATTTGGAATTAGCGAACCCGAGCCCGAGATTATTTACGAGCGCATTCGCATTTCGAATTCGAGTGCGGCATGCAAGTCAAATCAAGCGTCAAATGACTAGTCACAACTATCGTCACATCATTCGTCAATCAAGTGATTGATGTCTTTCACTTTGAGTGATTGACGCAAGTCACTATTCATGATTGATGGATTAATGTGAGTTGATGGAGGTTGGTGTGGCTTTATTGTTTGACTTTTGTAAAGCCAAATTTGTGGTAAATCATTTTATGATTTTTGGAAAATATATAAATGGATTTTATACATAAAATACCAACAATTCAACACATTTCTCTCTTCCTCTTTCTCCCTATTCTCACGCCCAAACCAGTAGCATTTTCTTTCTGTTTGCCGAGCAGTGAGAGGGAAACTTGGAGTGGGATTTTTTGGCAAAATCTCAAGTGCTAGCACACTTACGAGACATGCGAAGGTGATAGGGAAGTCCACCCATGAGCCGGGAAACATTCGACGAAGCTTGGAGCTTGACGAAGGACCAAATCGAAGGCCAAACCAGTGGCTTGGACTGCTACTGCCGTGACAGTGGCAGAATCTAATTTTTGTTGCCTCCGCGTCGTTCAATCGATCGATGTGAGTATTTCGCAACTTCTTCGATGTGTATTCGCACATGTTTTCATGTTTATTATTGATCTTGGGACCTTAATAGAAACCAACAATGGCATCTAGAGCAAGGTTTGAGCATGAAATGTTTAGGGCTTAAAATTTGGGTAAAATCATTTTGAGCATGATTTTGTGAAATTGGATGAATGAATATGATACTTGTGTTTGAATTGAAGTTTGATTGGATCAATTTCAAGAAAAATTATTTGGAACATTTTTCCCCAAAATACTTAGCTTGGCCGAAAGTTGGAAGCCTTATAAAGTCTTGGATTTTTGATTTTTGATTCATTGGATGAGTTAGAACCATTCGAGAATGTGATTTAATGTCGATTGTGGAATTAATTGGATTGAATTCGAATCGGACAAAAATCCCCTCCTTGGCCGGACTTTGGAATCATGTATTGGGTTTGATTTTAATCAAAATGTGATGTAAATGAGCATGATTAATTGTGTATATTGATGTTTTAGAAATATTAATTTGGGTAATTAATCATGTTATATACTTTGTTAATTAAATGTGAAATTGGATTTTTTGTATTTAATTAATTGGGCCTTAAAATTGGATTTGGGCTTTATTGTTGTAATTAGGCTTGGTTGGATCCAATTAGGCCCAAAACCGCATCCATAAAGCCCAAATGCGACTTAATGGACCTTTATAGTTTAATTGGGCCTAATGGGTCAAGATTGATTTCTAGGCTTATGGGGTAACTCCTGGATTGGATTTTGGTTATTCGGTTTGACCCGAGTTGACCAAAAGTCCACGCCTTAAGAAAATAATTAAAAGCCCATTGGACTTTAATTAATTTGACGTTGGACGTTAATCGGGCTTTGAGACCTGTAAAGTGTAATATTTAATTTGGAATTAAATAATGAATTAGGATTAAATACATATTAAATTGGATTTAATGATGTAGTTTAATTTAATTCGAGAATATGTACTTTGAGTACTTATTGGCAATAACGAGTTTGACTTGAGCAAAATCAAATCGTTTTTTGAACATTGGATGATCACTAATTATCAGATTAATTAATTTGATTAGATTGATTGATAACATGCTTGTGTGAATAATGGTTGCGATGCATGAATAATGTATATCGATGGATATTAGATGGGTGGGACAATTTTAGAAATTGTGTAATAAATTTGATTTATTAATTGGACCTGCGTGTCCAGCCTTATTACCTCCTCATTCTTTGTATTCTCTTCTCACCTATTCCCCTAAATGTAAATGAGGTTTCTTTAGAAGTGTTGTGTAACGGGTAGAAGTGATACTTGTGCTAGCGGGAGAGAGAAATAGAGAGATTTGATCTAGGATCAATGTGTAAAGTATCCATCCGCATATCATTATTATTTTATTATACGCGCTTATTATGTGTTTAGAATGCATGTTTAAGGGTGTATGATGATGAGACCTTAACAAAGATAATAAATTGGTTGCCAATTTGCACGCGAAAAACCCTCAAAAATTAAGCGTCTTTCTTCAATTGAGTGATTCTCACTCAAGATCCGAGACGGCATTGGTTTGTTGGCCAAAGTCAAGGCCTTTGTCTATCAATGATGTGTTTGAATCACGAAGGCTTTGGTCCATATTGGTGTCTTGTCCAAGTTGTGGTTTGTTGGCCAAAGTCAAGACCACTTCTTGTCCATTGACATTGATTACGAAGCTTTCCATGGTCAATGGGTCGCGCTAACTGGGATCACTAAGTTTGTTGTGCCAAAGCCAAGGCTTAGTTGATTCAGAGGAAAATGTTTAGGTAATACATTGGATTGTGTATGGCATATATAAGATATTTGTTTCGGACTTGGATGTCCCCCTACCGGATCTAGAAATTGGATTGGATCCAATCGATCTTAGAGATTACCTAGTTAATTATCATACAATTTGTTGGCCAAAGTCAAGATTGTGTGATATTTAATTGGATCCTAGCCCACTAGGAAACGCGGTTTCCCGAGTACTCAACAGAGGGTTAGAGGCTCGCCGAAAAAATAGTGGGAGGCAAGAATTGAATTTGCAATACTCTTTCAATTACTCGCCATACGCGCTCAAACAAATATCAATCGTCAAATAAATTAAAATGTTAGTTGGACTAATATTTAAATCGTTGTTTTAATTAATAGTTGGACTATATCAAACTATTCATTGATAGTTGATTTTATAATTAGATTATAGTAATCAATATAATTGATTTTAATCTATTATTTAATTATAGTTGATTAAATAGTTGGACTATTGTAATCATTATAATAAATGTATCATAATCGTTGATTAAATAGTTGGACTATTAGAATCAAGATATAATTGAAAGGTTGACATTTAAAACATAATTTCTGGGGAAAATGTATTTAAATGGTTTAATTTTCAAAATTGGGAATTATTCAGGATGGTCCTGGAAAATAATAAGTTGTTTTATTTGATAAAAAAATATTAAGCCTAAGCCCGGAGTTAAGCAAAAGTCTAGCATAATCTTTGGAAGATTTATGTGATGATAACTTTAGTGCTTAATCCATTAAACTTGTCAAGTAGACTCCTTAATTTCTTAATCAGAACTAAGGATTAGATCCTTAAAGTATGATAATGAAATTGAAGGATCTTCAAAGAATCTATTTTAGATTTTAGAAGTACTAAAATTGCAATACATAACTCTTGGAGAGTTAATGACTATTCTCAAGGAGATAAAGTCAAAGTTTGCAATTAGGCAAGTAGCGCAAGGCGCACCTTACTTTGATATTCTAGAAGGCCAAGGCTTGGCCAAAGGCTTCTGGAGTGTTGAAACTGGCAAAGGCAAAATCATTATAATCTTATGGGAAGATAAAGGACATATCCCAAAATGTCTGCCTAAATTGTGGCAAACAGGATCGCGGAAGCGTGACTGCCGTTTGGACAAAGCAGACATGAAGGAATTGAAGACGAACAAGGCTCTGACTTCAAATATGTTTGTCAAGATTATGTTCACTACTAGTATTAAATTGGATTTTAAATACTTAGTGTGGTACATAAATATATATGATGTTCAGAATCTGTTTTTGAACAGGATACTGACTTCAATCGAGATTTATCTGCGAATTGGAAACGGGACGAAAGTCGCTGTTTCAACCGTAGATACCTAAGTTAGGAACTACCTTCGGGTGTGTACCTAAATTACAAACTGTTATAATGTAACTAGTTGACTAGATACATTATATCCATATCAGTGTTTAACCCGCTGCGGGTGAACCTTTATATTCTAGAACACTAAAGTGTTTTATTATATAAGGATGATATTAAGATAAACACATTAGATGTGAATAACATCATTTATATTTTGAATATAAATAAATCTCAACATATAACATGACAAGAATTAAAGCTCAACTGATTTGATCAGATGAAACTTATATGTGGCATTGTTGTCTGGGACACAATTAAACAAGAATCGTATATCCACACTTTTGAAGAGTGGGTACTCGGACTGATTTGATCCTATTCAAATAAAGTCTACGAATCTAGTTTATTGGCAATGTGCCTATAACATTATTTACTTGGTAAAAGTACAAATGCCACCGACCTGTTAGCCCTAGTTCATAGTGATGCAAGTGGGCCTATGTCTAGCTAGGCTAGATGTGGATATGAATATTTCGTGACCTTTACGGATGTGGCATCACGTTATGGTTATGTGTTTCTTTTGAAACACAAATCGGAAACTTTTACAGTTTCGACACGAAATAGACGAACAGATCGGCTAAAGTATAATTCTATCACGGTAAGACCGTAATGGAAAATACTTAAGCAATAAGTTTCTATTATACTTGAAAGAGTAAAATATTCTTTCAAATGAGGACTCCTCCCGGAACACGTCAGTTTGACGGTGTGTCCGAACCAGAGTAACCGAATTTTGTTGGACATGATAAGGTTAATCAAGAGTGGCTCTGAGCTACCATTTCCTTCAATGGATAAGCATTAACAGTGCAGAACTTATTTAGAATAAGGTTCCATAAAAATCTGTTTGACAGATATCATATTAGATATGAACGGGAAAGAAACCGGGATTCTCATTCCTGATATTTGGGTATGCTAGGCATATGTTTGGATGATATCAAACTAGAACCCAAATTGGATAAGTGCCAATTGTAGGTTATCCTAGGGATACCAAAAGTATTGTACTTATACAACTCACGAGAGAACAATTAGATTGTTGCTCACCATGCGGTTTTCTGAAAAGGAATATGATATGCAGTGGTAAGTGGGAGGATAGTAAAACTCGATGAAAATCAGAGTAATACTATTCTAGGCACCGATTCCTAATGGAACACAAATAGTTCATCAAGGATGAAACTATACCATTAATCTTCGAATACACAAGAACCGCGTATGTCGGAGAGAGTCAGAAAACAACCTGAGGTATGGGTTTCTGATCTCACCTCATAAAGATGTTTATCTTATTGAGGTATACCAACTGACAACGTATGAGGAAGTGATACAAGGTATCGACTCCCTATTATGGCAAAGTGCCATATAATCCGAAGTGGATCCATGTATATCAACTATGTTTGGATACTAGTTGATGTACCGCAAGGTATTGTGCTTACTGGTACTATATACGTCTTATATGAAGACATACATGGATGGCAACATACCAACGTATAAGCTAGGCTTTTAACGGAAAGGTATCGTTATCAACATTGTGTTGATTACGATTTAACCTCTTGTTGCAACGGTAAATCCATTTGGATAATGCTTGCTAACGCTTCATGTTTCATTTATGAAATATGTCAGCTTTACGGCAAAATCACTTTCCTGAAAAGGAAACCCTTTGGAGGATGTTTATATCGTCCTGATAGTTTTGTCGTACCAAAACTAGCAAATAAGGTTTTGACCGGCGTAAACACACACGTATAACGCAAGCGTACGTATCGTTCAAGTAGTATAAAAATATCGATCCCACGAGGACTTAATTCCTACTGTTGTTATTAATTGTTGAATCTATTTATTTACAAATATCTAATTAAATGAAGAAGAGAGAGATTGTTTGTTTGTTTGGTTGAAAGACTTTGCTAAATAAATAAATAAATAAAAAGACAAAAGAAAATACTAAAGAAAATACAAAAGACACAAGATCTAGGGTTGTGATTATTCCAATACCATTTTAAACATGAAGTGATTATTATATAGATGGGTTAAAACATTGATTTATTAACCTGGAACACGAAATATGCGAAAGCATCTGTCGATGGTCAGACACAAATACCCAGGTAAACCAATTGAACCATATTCCTATGTCAACCACATTATCTGGATTCATTAAGATTGAGTTCCAATTATGGCTACCCTCGCCGACAGGTATATTCCTATCCTGTAAGGAAATCTATTAAAGGGTTATCTATCCTCAAGGAAGATCGTGGGTTATTGAGTCTAAGGTTTTAAACTTAAAATCCCTATGTCTAGTTCATTTTAAGTTTACCTAATCAATTTTATTAATGGCCAATTAATAAAAAGCATTAAGATTAAGACTCAATAGATAAATTTTATATACCCAAACTATAATCTAACCCTTATAAACCGGTGATATTGAAATTCATCACAACCCCAGATAACTATTTAGTTACAACACATAACTAGGACTAATAACTGAAAAATAAAAGACATAAAGTAAAAATACTGAAAAGTAAAAGACATAAAGTAAAACTGAAAAGTAAAATGAAATAAAATGCTAAGGTAAAATGAATACTTTTACTACTACTAATTTAGATATCTCCCATAAAATAATATATAAACTTGTTATAATATTACCAACCGACCAATCTGGCGGTATCCTGATTAAGTCAAATTAAGTCCAACCAGCCATATAGGCGGTACCATAATTAAATTACCAACCGACCAATATAGCGGTATCCTTTTTAAGTCAGGTTTAAACCAGATTAAAATAAATTGCCAACCGACCAATATAGCGGTATCCTTTATTAATCAGTATTTTAATTAGTAAATATATTATTTTTAAGGGAGATTAATCTAAATGGTAACAGTAAAAGAATTACCTTTCACCCTAGCTGGGAAATTACTTTCTCATGAATAGTTAAAAACTGTAAAAGTAAAAAGTAAAAACTAAATTACTATTATTACAAATGGTAATTAAAATAAATTACAAACTAAAAAAATAAAAAATTAAAATTAAAATATTTTTAGAGAGAGAAACTCTCTCTTCATCAAAGAGATGAGAGAGAGAAAGGCACACTGAAATCTGAATTTCGCGCTCTATTTATAGGTAAATTTTTTACTGATCGAGCGTCGCGACGCCAAAGCCCTCAGCGTCGCGACGCTGGATTTTGTCGACGTGGCACGATGAGGAGGCGACACGTAGCAATTCGGATAAGAGGATAAGGTTGACACGTGTAATGGCGGCTGGAACTCAATTTGAAGCTGACGTCATTGATGACATGGCACTGTTCATGACGTCATTGGTGACGCCATGATGATGTGGCGGCGCACGTTAGCGGATCTTCTGTGGTGGTGACACGTGGCACAGCGCATGTTAGCAAAGTCAAACTTCTCAAATTGTTGACCGTTGACCTGGCGCACTTTAGCAAATCCGGCGCATGCTGGGCGTCGCGACACGCAGGCTTCAGCGTCGTGACGCCGAAATGACGATTTTGCCCTTTTTGTCCAATTTTGTCCATTTTGCCCCAAAATTGTCTCCAATGCTTTCCAAACTTTATTTATCTGCAAAATAACAAAAATACATCAAAACGTTCACAAAACTCAAGAAACTATACAAAATATTAGGTTAAATGAGTGGGAAATAGTGACAGAAATACCACTCATCACACCCCCAAACCTAACATTTGCTAGTCCTCGAGCAAAATACAGAATAAAATAACAGAATAAAATTTAACTAAGCCATTTTCGTAGGGATCACGGTTGCATTTAGCATATGCAACAAGCCTTTAAACCCCTAGGTGTCCCTAGTGGACGAGTTGTAGTCTCGTGAGGGTTTACAGCAATGATACCCACAAACATTTTACAAAAGTAAAAAGATAGTAAAACTAATGCACACAAAAGCAAAAAGACAAGAGAAAAGAGAATAAAGAAGTTAGTGACTAATCAAGTGAAACTTCTACTACAAGTTACTAGTTGTTTTGTTTCTTTCTAAATTACTAAATAAGTAAATTCTCCGATTATTTTTACCATTCTCCATATACACAGTCAACAAAATATTAATCAACTCATTTTTGCCCACAACAGTCACAAGTGCAGTTGAAAAGAGAGTAATATTTTTGTCCTAAAGTTCTATCAGATTTCACACCTTTTTGGGGTAATGGAATAATTTTTCTGATTTTTTCTTTGCTTTTTCTGAATTTTGACTTTTTATTTATATACAATACCTTCCGTCTATGTAGCGAGCTTTGGGTTGGTGACTCCCAAACCAGTTGGCTTTAGGGCACCAGGTGTTAAGACACCTCTACGAACTTAATTACTCAGACTTCAGATATAAATATATTTTAGCAGTATCTTTGATCCATGTAACGAGCTTTGGGCCAATGACTCCCAAACCAGTTGGTTTTAGGGCACTAGGTGTTAAAACACCCTTACAGACTTAATAACCCGGATCTTAGATACTTTATTTTTTTGTACATCAGAATTTTTTTTTTTTTTTTTACTCCATCACTAATTATAAATGCTTCTTCCAATTAAACTAGAGCACAGAATATTACAAGCTTTTCAATTACAGCTCATGTCTGTATGTTACTATGCATGTTGATAATACCTGTCAAATGAGCATATGAAGATCCATTTTAGTCAGTATTATGGAGAATTCACAAATTAAATAATTCAAAATGAAATAAACAAAAATTAACTTGTTTCGAAATAAATGGTTTGAAATACGTCTCAAGAGTGGAAACTCCTTACTCAGCTATTTCTTACCAATTTCACCTTTTTAGTTAAAATAAAAACAAAAATGCAAAATATTTTTGTAATTTTTGAAATTTTTTCAATTTTTTTGTATTTTTCGAAAAATTTTGGACTAAAAATAAAACAACACACAAACGAAAAAACAAGGTACTAATCAACTAAAGAACTCTCATATCTTTGCGGAAATTTTGAAAAGTTTAAACACATAAGTTTTGCACCCCCAAACCTAAATTAAGCATTGTCCCCAATGCGTTCAAAATATAAACAAAAGGTTGGAATAATGGTACCGAGTTTACGTGTTAGTCTCATCCTCGTCGCTATCTGAAAGTGGATCTGGAAACTGTGGAACAGTGATGTGCAAATCTCTCGCCATATGCTGCAATGCCTGTCCCATGGCAATGTTATAATCAGTGAGAAAATCAACGCGCCTATCCAAACGATCCAATCTATCTGACACTGAACGAGACTGTGCTGCTCTATGTGGCTGAGCTGGTGGCTGCTGTGTGGAAGAAGATGCTCCAGCTTGAGCTTGTCTCTCTGTTCGGAGTTGCTGGATCAGTCGGGGAGTCAGAGCTGTCATGGGTGCATAGGTTCTTCTTGTGGGTCAACTGGAACCATACCCAAAGTGCATAAGGAAGTGATCAGGTAAGGGTAATACAGTCCAGCTTGCGATTGGGTAGCAGCCCAAGCAATATTTGAAGAAATAAGCACTCCCACGTCAATGGCTAGTCCCGTCATCAAACAATACAACAGAACCATCCTCTCTCTGGTGATAAAAGTGATGTGGGTACCCGGAATGAGTGATCTCGTGAGGAAGTGAAACCAAACTCTCGCATCTGGTTTAAGAAACCTGGAGCTCATTTTCATGTATTCCCCACTGCTGCTCATTTCCCAGGTGGCATTGGGGATACATAACTCATCTGTCATCTGCGAAATTTCAATCTCATTCCTCATTGCAGTATAATCATCCACCTCCATCTCCGGGATCCCATAAAATTTATTGATCGTCACCGAGTCAAAGGAAACCTATCTCCCTCTCACCATAACCTGATAAGCGACATGCTGAGCAGCATTCGCGTAAAATTCTCGGACAACTGTGATGCACGCCGGTTTGGGTTGCTGGCACAGTTTCTGCCAGTGTCTGTCGGTAATCACCCTGTCTATATCTGGAAATAACCCAGACGGAATCTCAAAACCTCTCTCAATGATCCCGACCTTCTTTGTCAATCCCCTCTCATAGCGCTGCTCTGCAGCCGCTGAGACAAACTTGAATCTATCAAATTCAGATTCTGCAGACGTCGAACCCCTCACTCTCTTTGACATTTTTCTGAAATTTTGGCAGAATCTCCTCTGTTTTCCTCAAATCCTCAACAACACAAAACACCAAAATTACCAAAAACACTCCAAATCAATCTGTCACCGCACTTCGCCCCCAATTACTACGAATCAAATTAATCCACAATCCAACACTTCACTATCTCAATCTACTCCTCTCAACACCAAATCACAAAACAGAATTATCAATTCATTAAATATCAAATTAAATTCAAATTTATACCATTCAATTGATTTGGCAGTGTGAATTCTCGGATTCAGTCTCGGTTGTATGGCTCGGCAGTGATGGTTTGGTTCTGTTTTGGTGATGTCTCGGTTCCGGTCTTGGGTGTTGGCTTCTCTGCAGTGGGTTGGTTTTGGAGTATCTCGGTTTGCGGAAGTCGGCTTTGGTCTTCACGGCAGTGGGCTCGGCTTGATGTGGTGATGGGTTGACTTTGTCAGTTTTGCGGTTTTGGGTTGGAGATCCGGCAATGGTGCGATTTGGTTTCTTGGTCGTGGATGTTATTGGTTTGTTGAAGGTCAAGGCTATATTTCACGGCCGTGGTTCAGTCCAGGCGAGGTGGTGGTTCTCTGTTTGGCGGTGGATGGGTTTGGTTTTGATGGTGAAGGACTCGGCTATGGTGGGTTTCTGGTTTCTGGTAGATCTCGGCTCGGCAAGGGTGAGGTTTGCGGCTAGTGGTGTCTCGGCTGGTGGATCTCGGTGTGGTGGGTTTCGGTTTCTGGTAGATCTCGGCTGATGAGGCTCGGCAAGGGTGATTCTTGGTGATAGGCTCTCTCGGTGATGGTTGTTTTTTGGTGGTGATGATTGGCTGCTGGGTTGAGAGAAAATGGTGAGATCTGTGAAGAAGGATGAGTGATCTGTGCGTGGTTGCTGCTTATGTCTCTGGTTTCAAACGCGTGTCGCGACGCTGAAATTGCCTAGCGTCGCGACACTCGGTTCTTTAGGGTTTTGACGCAGGATTTTTTTTTTTTTTTTTTGGCAAAACCATGTCTTGCGATAGATAAATCCATAGGGACGCGTCCCAAAAGCTGACTTCTTACTCGGCCGGCTTTTCTGGATTGACTTTGTATCTTCGTGATTTTGTCAAATTTTTATTTTGTGAAAATCCCGCTTGTACTGGCTTGCTTTGTCCTGATAAATTCCATTTTAATTTTTCCTGCAAAAATAACACACAAATCAAAAAGTTCACACACAAAAATAAATTACAACAAATTGCATGGGTTGCCTCCCTGCTAGCGCTAAATTTTTCGTCTTCAGCCAGACGTGACTGAAATTCATCTGTTATGGAGGTTTCAATGTCGTTTTGGATGTCCGATTAAAGACAATCCCGTGAGCGTTGCTTTTGAAGGGTCTCTTCCAACGGTAAAGTGGCAAAAATAGTTTTGTCTCATTCAGTGCTCGTGCCATTTTTTTTTCCTTGTTGCTCCAGTGGTTCCTGCAAAGAAAGAAAGAAAATCAGGAGGTCTCGTATGGTGCTTGACTTGGAATGGAAATTCCATTCTGTCAAGCTTCTGGGTGGTTTCTTTGATCAGTACTCCCCAAAACAGCGATGTTTTTCCTGAATGCTCTGGATCTTTAATAAGGTCAGACGTTTGCTCTTCTATTTGCTCTGCTTCTTGCTCCACATTTTCTTCACATATGTATTTGAAAATTTCTGCATTTAGCTCTTCATCTGTCATCTGTGAAATACATGTTTCAAAATTGTCAACCTGAGGATGAAAAGAAATGTCAGATTTTAGGTCTTCATCCTCTGATCTGGGTGAAATGATTGGCTCAGGTAGATCTTCTTCAAACATTTGTGCAATGGAATCTCCAAGATCTTCATTTTGAGAATACAGAATTTCATCCTCAATTTTTGATGCAGTTGGTACAAACAGCTCAGTTTCATCCTCGTCAGAATCTGAATAATAGAAATCAAATCGAGACTTTGCCGGTTCGGGTTCCTGAACTGATACCTCTGGTTTTTGATTCTCCTCAGCCTCCTCCTCTGTTAAGGTGTCATCGTGAAATGTTTGGTACTCTGAGGTTTTATCAGTGTCATCTAAAACTGGTTCTTGAGGTATGATGTTCTGGTTTTCTATTAATTGTCTGATTTGATCTGTCATTCTCTGTATGGATCCTGCGTTATTCTGAATTTGTGCATCAAATCGAGCTTCCTGTTCTTTGAACATGTGAATTAATTGATCTTCCTCGGATGGTTGTGGTTCTTGATAAGGATCAAAGGAAGATGATGGATAAGATGGAAGATGTGATGGTTCTGTGAAATATGTTGGCTCATCATACCATGAAGGATTCTGATAGTTCTGCCACCCTGAATTGTAGTTGTACTCGCAATAATCGCTTGGGTGGTTACCATTACATATGTCACATCTCCACATTGAGTTCTGTTGAGCAAAAGTAGTATTACTTGGTTCTGTCATCCAGTGATAGTTATTGGGCTCAACAACAGGCCTCAGAAAACCGGACTGTTGCTCCCAGATTTGGGGTGTATTCTCTTGTAACGCTCGTAATTTTACAATCTCCCAGTAGTGTTCCATTTTTTTAATCACCTGAAAACAAAAGAAATAAAAATTACAAAATAAAAGAAAGAAAATTAGATATAAGTAAATTAGATAGTTTCAAAATTAACAACTCAAGCAAATTAAGTCCCGGGCAACGGCGCCAAAAACTTGACCGGCGTAAACACACACGTATAACGCAAGCGTACGTATCGTTCAAGTAGTATAAAAATATCGATCCCACGAGGACTTAATTCCTACTGTTGTTATTAATTGTTGAATCTATTTATTTACAAATATCTAATTAAATGAAGAAGAGAGAGATTGTTTGTTTGTTTGGTTGAAAGACTTTGCTAAATAAATAAATAAATAAAAAGACAAAAGAAAATACTAAAGAAAATACAAAAGACACAAAGATCTAGGGTTGTGATTTATTCCAATACCATTTTAAGATGAAGTGATTATTATATAGATGGGTAAAACATTGATTTATTAACCTGGAACACGAAATTATGCGAAAGCATCTGTCGATGGTCAGACACAAATACCCAGTGTAACCCAATTGAACCATATTCCTATGTCAACCACATTATCTGGATTCATTAAGATTGAGTTCCAATTATGGCTACCCTCGCCCGACAGGTATATTCCTATCCTGTAAGGAAATCTATTAAAGGGTTATCTATCCTCAAGGAAGATCGTGGGTTATTGAGTCTAAGGTTTTAAACTTAAAATCCCTATGTCTAGTTCATTTTAAGTTTACCTAATCAATTTTATTAATGGCCAATTAATAAAAAGCATTAAGATTAAGACTCAATAGATAAATCTTTATATTACCCAAACTATAATCTAACCCTTATAAACCGGTGATATTGAAATTCATCACAACCCCAGATAACTATTTAGTTACAACACATAACTAGGACTAATAACTGAAAAATAAAAGACATAAAGTAAAAATACTGAAAAGTAAAAGACATAAAGTAAAACTGAAAAGTAAAATGAAATAAAATGCTAAGGTAAAATGAATTACTTTTACTACTACTAATTTAGATATCTCCCATAAAATAATATATAAACTTGTTATAATATTACCAACCGACCAATCTGGCGGTATCCTGATTAAGTCAAATTAAGTCCAACCAGCCATATAGGCGGTACCATAATTAAATTACCAACCAACCAATATAGCGGTATCCTTTTTAAGTCAGGTTTAAACCAGATTAAAATAAATTGCCAACCGACCAATATAGCGGTATCCTTTATTAATCAGTATTTTAATTAGTAAATATATTATTTTTAAGGGAGATTAATCTAAATGGTAACAGTAAAAGAATTACCTTTCACCCTAGCTGGGAAATTACTTTCTCATGAATAGTAAAAACTGTAAAAAGTAAAAAGTAAAAACTAAATTACTATTATTACAAATGGTAATTAAAATAAATTACAAACAAAAAAAAATAAAAAATAAAAATTAAAATATTTTTAGAGAGAGAAACTCTCTCTTCATCAAAGAGATGAGAGAGAGAAAGGCACACTGAAATCTGAAATTTCGCGCTCTATTTATAGGTAAATTTTACTGATCGAGCGTCGCGACGCCAAAGCCCTCAGCGTCGCGACGCTGGATTTTGTCGACGTGGCACGATGAGGAGGCGACACGTAGCGATTCGGATAACAGGATAAGGTTGACACGTGTAATGGCGGCTGGAACTCAATTATGAAGCTGACGTCATTGATGACGTGGCACTGTTCATGATGTCATTGGTGACGTCATGATGATGTGGCGTGCGCACGTTAGCAGATCTTCTGTGGTGGTGACACGTGGCACGGCGCATGTTAGCAAAGTCAAACTTCTCAAATTGTTGACCGTTGACCTGGCGCACTTTAGCAAATCCGGCGCATGCTGGGCGTCGCGACGCGCAAGGCTTCAGCGTCGCGACGCCGAAATGACGATTTTGCCCTTTTTGTCCAATTTTGCCCATTTTGCCCCAAAATTGTCTCCAATGCTTTCCAAACTTTATTTATCTGCAAAATAACACAAAATACATCAAAACGTTCACAAAACTCAAGAAACTATACAAAATATTAGGTTAAATGAGTGGGAAATAGTGACAGAAATACCACTCATCAGGTTTGCAGGTTATTCGATCCATGTTTGGATTAAAGCAAGCATAGGTTCTTGGAATTATCGTTTTGATGTAATCATAATAGTTTATGATTTAATTCAAAACGAAATGATTCTTGTGTATATAAGAGGGTTAGTGGGAACGCACTGACAGTGGCTGTCCTATAAAATAATGATAATACGACATTTCTTGGAAATGATATTCCCATAATAACAATCGGTGAAAGCTTGGCTTTCGATAAAACTCTCCGAGAAATCGTACATTGAAAAATGTACGCGACCTGGTTTCTCATACGCTTTGAGCATATGGATTTACAAACAGGCCAATCTGAGTGATAGTCACTGGATTTAAGTAAGAACATCCGTTAGTATCTTAGAGATCTAAGGATGCTGTCTTAATCTATGGAGAATGAGAACTTGAAGTGACTGGGATCACTACTGTAAGTTTCCTAAACCGATAAAACGACTATAAGTCGCAAACGGTACTATACAGTTTGAATAACGGAACAGTGAGCTGGAAATCTTCCAAGCAAGATACTGTTACCAAATAAACAACAAATGCGTGTTATTGCTGCATCTGAAGTGGCAATATAAGCCTTCTGGGTCGACAATAAATCTAATTAGATTAGATATAATTCTGTTAGCAGCTGAGCTAGGTGTCCTCACAGGCTAAAGAATTAATGGTCTCATCAACGATCCAGATACACACTTCGATATTCATCTGATTCGTTCGGATCATACATCGTGGCGATGTGATGATCGTATAAATCGCATCAGATGATAATCATGCAAATCCGATGACGAAAGTCTTTCTCAGCAGTTTGAGCCAACCGTACATAGTTCAGGTGTCAGACACTCGAGTGACTGGCTATAGGCCAAGTGGGAGATTATTGGACAATTATGACCCATAGCGTCACTATTTGTACAGATCATGGTGTTGTTGTACAAATTAACTATGTGACAAAGGAGATTGCACTCTTATCATTTGTGATTAGATCACCTAGATGTATAAATGATGAGAGGTCCTTGTGATTTGTTCCTGAACGGAGAATGATATGAGACAGTATCAGTTCACGAAGGATAAATCATTAAAAATCCCTAGTCAGAGTATTATCGAGATTGGACATCGATAAATACGTAAAAGACTAGTATTACACTTGTGCGCGTTGTAAGGGCACAACGACATAGTTCTCATATATTTGGGTATATGATACTCATGCAAGTGTAATAGGAGGTTGTGTTTTACCGATGGTACGGGAAACAGCTTCGCTCTGGATAGACCCCCTCGGAATTCCATTGGTAGTATGACTATGTGTCTATGGAAGTCCGAAATCAGGGTAGGTGTATTTGGTCTTAACCTGAGACTTGCACCGTTAATACTTGCGACAATCAATATACTTTGGTTGAGGTCGTCCAGGGCTTTAACAGGTTTTGTGTATGCCAATGCTGGGTATATTGAGAATCGTAGTGTGTGTTGGGTGTGATGTCAAGACGGAAGTGTCACTCCAGTCATATGGAGATGATGGTCACTTATGATACGGGACTGGTTCTCTTAAATGCTGTAACTATCGGGATAAAATGACAAGGTCAGGTTTATCTGATTATAGAGACTAGTCACCAGACATCCGACATGTGCTTCGTACGGGGCAGACACAATTCCAACCCCAGGCCTAGCACGTGATCATCTGATACTGGACAGAATTACGCAATACTACGTATACTACGCCTGATACAGATCATTTATTCCTGTAAGGATGTTTCCAGTGAATTGGGTAGTCATGGCGCTTTGCTAGAGGCCAACCTTGTCTTGTAAATCGGTAAAACGTAGTACGAGGTACTTACGTGTTCGGATAGTCCGACGACCGAATTTACTGCCAACATATCCGAGGATCTCATGGGACGCTTCCCAAAGATTCACCGATGACGTATAACTCGCACTCTAAATTAATCTGGGATTAATTAGAAGAGAGAGAAAATTAATCTGGGATTAATAGCGGAGATATTTTATCCGGGATAATATATCATTAAAGAGAGATAACGATTAATTTATAATTAATCGATAAATTAATATATTTGATATATTAAACGAAATTAGATTTCGACGCGGAATTAAAATTAGATTTTAATTCGGGCGAACGAATTAATTTAGAATTAATTCGTTAGCGACATGAATAGTGATTTCGCTAAGCGTAATCATTTAATTACGACACAACGGAAAATTCGTTAATTTAGAATTAGCGAACTCGGGCCCGAGATTATTTGCAAGCTCATTCGCATTTCGAATTCGAGTGCGGCACGCAAGTCAAATCAAGCGTCAAATCGCTAGTCACAACTAGCGTCACATCATTCGTCAATCAAGTGATTGATGTCTTTTACTTTGAGTGATTGACGCAAGTCACTATTCATGATTGATGGATTGATGTGAGTTGATGGAGGTTGGTGTGGCTTTATTGTTTGACTTTTGTAAAGCAAAATTTATGGTAAATCATTTTATGATTTTTGGAAAATATATAAGTAGATTTTATACACAAAATACCAACAATTCAACACATTTCTATCTTCCTCTTTCTCTCTCTTCTCACGCCCAAACCAGTAGCATTTTTCTTCTGTTTTGCCGAGCAGTGAGGGAATCTTGGAGTGGGATTTTGTGGCAAAATCTCAAGTGCTAGCACACTTACGAGACATACGAAGGTGATAGGGAAGTCCACCCATGAGCCGGGAACCATTCGACGAAGCTTGGAGCTTGACGAAGGACCAAATCGAAGGCCAAACTAGTGAGCTTGCCGTGACAGTGAACAGAAGGCAAAATCTGATTTTTGTTGCCTCCGCGTCGCTCAACCGATCGATGTGAGTATTCCGTAACTTCTTCGATGTGTATTCGCACATGTTTTCATGATTATTATTGATCTTGGGACCTTAATAGAAACCAACACTACGGTTTAATGGAGTCTTGAGTTGATGGCAATCCATCCATGTATCATGGCGATTAAGTCTGCTGGAGGTTTATGAGTGTATTCTCATGATCGTTTGGGTCCGTGGATCCATCGTACCGCTTCATATCTGGTGGACTGAACTTTCGTAGGAGTTCAATGGAAGTAATGGATCCCAAAAAGAGAGTATCTGAGATAGTGCCGACTCGAATTTTTCTTACTGGTAGTCTGACACCAGGTAGGATAGAGAGAATTATATCTTTGAACTCCTGCATTTTCTTGCGCATGGTGAATGCAACTTGCCGTGCTTGGTCGGTTGGGGAGATATGTTGATTTCTTTCTTGACTTGGTGGACGGTTGTCTGATGGCTGATTGTCGCTTGCCACATTGTTGAATGCCCTCAAGAGATTGGTTGGGATTGTAGGATTGTTGGGATGGTCTGGAGTATCACGTTGTTGGGAAGTTGAAAAGATTTGCTCCAATTGCTTCTGGAGAGTTGTGTTGGAGCTTCACATGACTAGGTTCTCTTCTTCTAAGGCAAGTAATCATTTTTGGAGTATGGCCAACTATGTGGCCACAAGATCTGGTGTCCGCTCACTACCAGAATCCATGAGTAGCTGTGTTGAAGGGATCATAGACTGAGGGATATTCATTTGCTATAAATCGCTAAGGCCCCACGGTGGGCGCCAAATTATGGACGCTGATTTTCGCCCGAGATCCACAATCGAGAATTTATAGCATGAGGCACTAGCGATCCTGTAAAAAAAAGGTAGAATGAGTGGGGAGTACTGCCCACCGGTGTGGTGGGTGCCGTAGTCACTCCAACGCTTAAGTCGGTAGTGAAGACGAACGGTAATAAGGAAAAACAAGGTTTGAGGTTACATTGACCTCTGTTGACTGACGTGAGGGCGGTGGGCTGGTGTTTAGAGAGTATGAGGCTATGAGAGCTCAAGTTTGAGAGCTAAGACTTCTGCTGGAAAAACTCTGCCATCTGCTTGTGGATTACCTCTTCTATTTATATGTTATTGGGAGGTGTGCTTATTTAATACATTAATTATTTGTCAGTTGGATGCTGGAAACGACTGATCCATGAGAGATGGGGAGTTATGAGTTCAGGAGTTTTTTGGGTTGGCAACTGATAAGTTAGGAGGCCATTTTGGTCAGATATTTTCTTGGGTATGGGCTTGTGAAATCACTTGGACCAATATAAGCTTACAAATGGGCTTTATCTGTTTTGGGTTCTTTAGACTGATGGGTGATGTGTGATTGGTGTCGGGCCTTTGTGTTTTTAATACTTGCTGGTTCAGAAGCGAAATGATGATTTTGCCCCTGGGCCCAAATTTTGCCCGTACACTATCCTATTGTCAAAGGATCACATATGCTACTCGACTCGAGGAGATTCTTATTGACGGTGGTGTGTACTTCCGTATGAGTATTTTAACACCTAGTGCCCTAAAGCCAACTAGTTTGGGAGTCACTGTCCCAAAGCTCGCTACATGGATTGAATATGTTATAAAACATATATATATATATATATATATATATATATCTGAAATTCGAGTGATTAAGTCTGTAAGGGTGTCTTAACACCCAGTGCCCTAAAGCCAACTAGCTTGGGAGTCACTAGCCCAAAGCTCACTACATGGATTGAAGATATTGTAAATAAATAAAAATAATAATAATAAAATAATAATAAAATAAAAATAAAAATTCCATTGCTAAAAAGGTTTGAATTCAGATATAACTTTAGAACAAAAATATTACTCTTTTTTCAACTACACTTATGAATATTGTGGGAACAATGATTTGATTAATACCTTGTTGGTTGTATATATGAAGAATGGTAAAAATAACCAGGAGAATTTACTTATTTGGTAATTTAGAAATAAATGAAACAATTATTAACTTAGATAAGATTTTCACTTGTTTAGTCACTAACTTGTTTGATCTTTTTTCTTTTGTGTGCATTTGACGTTTTTGGGTATCGTCACTGTACGCCCTCACTAGAGTACAACTCGTCCACTAGGGACACTCGGGGGTTTAAAGGCTTGTTGCATACGCTAAATGCAACTGTGATCCCTACGAAAGTGGCTTAGTTTAATTTTATTTTAAAGTTATTTTTGTATTTTATTTTATTGCTTTGCTCGAGGACTAGAAAAATATTAGGTTTGGGGGTGTGATAAGTGGTAAATATATCACTATTTACCCCTCATTTTACTTGATATTTTTGTTTAGTTACTCGACTTTTATGAACGTTTTGATGTGTTTTAGTTTATTTTGTAGATAAAATAAAATCAGGACTCAATGGAATCAATCGGGACTAAATATGGAATAAATAAGGGCAAAAACTGGACTTGACATTTGGATTTTAAGGTTGGAAACTTGCAATGGCGTTCTAACGAAGTACAATTTCAGAAATTTCAACTTTGCGTAATTTTCGTATTTTGGCCATAACGTTCTACTCTAATAACGGATTGAGGTGATTCAAGTTCTAGATGAAAGAAGACACAAAGATCTACAACTTTGACGTTTATAAGAATTTCGAATTATGAAGTTTTCATGACCGAAATTGATGAAAAATATGAAAGTGTGTTATGTGTAATTATTAAAGTCATTTTCAAAAACAAAATAAAAAATTTTTAAAAAAAAATGGAAATTGTCAAATGCATATTTGGTGGAGGATTTGGTGCCATGTTTTGTGTCATGTTTTGTGCCATGTTTGGTGCCAAATTTGGCGGAGAAATTGGTGGAGGCAAAATTTTGTCTATAAATACCAAGGCATTTCATTTGTAAATTTCATACTTTCCTTGGTTTCTTGAATGAGAATTAATGATTGTATCTTGTGTGTTTTATTTTTTAGTTTTGTAATGTATTTTCATTTTTATTTTTATTAGTAATAATAGCTTGTGTGTTTTTACTTTCTTTTATGTTTAGTAGTTAATTTCGGCTGGGGGAAGGATGAAACCTTTAATATGATAAGGTAGATTAATCTCACTTAATTTATAATGTGGAAATTATAATTTAATAATATGGATTGAAGTTGATACCGCCTTAATGGCTGGTTTTATTTATTTGACATAATCTGACACCGCCTATATGGTCGGTCTTTAGGTGGCAGATGATTACCGCCTATATAGCTGGTTTATGGACAAATAATAACACCGCCTTTATGTCTGGTTTGACTTAATTGGGTAATACTGATAATTTCTATATTATAATAAAGTGAGATTTCTACATTTGAAATATTAAAAGGTGGATCCCCTAACCTCCAGTATTTTATTTTTATTCTAGGGAAGTGATGAAATACAATATTCATGAGTTTAATAATTGATTTAATTATATTATGTTTAATACTTTAGTTTGTTTATTGAATTTTAAGCTTAATGATTCTTATTGCCTGATCACCAATAGGATTGATGAGGTAAACTTAAAATGAACTTGGAAAATATATTTTAGGTTTCAACCTTAGATTCAATAGCTCACGATCTCACCTTAGGCCACGGTGACCCTTAGGTAGATTTCCTTCCAGGATAGACATATACCTGTCGGGCGGGGGTAGCCACAATTGGAACTTGAACTTGATGAATTCAAGTAACTTGGATAACATAGACATATGATTAATTGGGTTATTCTGGGTGTTTGTATCTGACCATCGGAAGAGGCTTTTGCATATTTTCGTGTTCCAGGTTAGCAAACAGATTTATTACACATATATAAGAGAATCAATTCATCATTAGAATAATATTGTGTGGAATCAAAAGCCTAGATATTTGTATCTTTTGTTTATTTTCCTTATTATTTTCTTTTGTGTTTTTTATTTATTTATTTATTTAGCAAATCCACATTCAACCAACCAATCAAGCAATCATTCCCTTCTCCCTTTTAATTAGATACATGTAAATAAACAGTATCAATAATTAATAACAACAGTAGAAATTAAGTCCTCGTGGGATCGATAAATTTTATACTACTTGAGTGATACGTGCGCTTGCTTAACGTGTGTGTTTATCACCGATCATATTACTACTATAAACTATTATTAAGCAAAATATTTCTGATCGTTGGTTTTGGAATATGGTCGAATTCTTATAACTTATAAGACTAGCACAAGTCATATATTGGAATTGGAGTTCCAATTGTCTAACCCGATGTACCATCAGTAATGATTACTCTGATCTCATATGATTTTTTTATTCCATCGCTTTTTTAGATGTTTCCTCCAATTAAACTAGAGCACTGAATATTACAAACTTTTCATTTATAACTCATGACCGTATGTTACCATGCATGTTGATAATACCTGTCAATTGAGCATATGAAGACCCAATTTAGTCAGTATTATGGAGAATTCACAAATTAAATAATTCAAAAGGAAATAAACAAAAATTAACTTATTACGAAATAGGTTGAGATACGTCTAAGAGTGGAAATTCCTTACACAGCTATCTCAAACATAATTCCATCTGGTTAGTCAAGTTAAAAACACAAAAACACATAATAAATTTTTTTTTGAATTTTTGAAAATTTTTGGCTAAAAATCAAATAAAAACAACACAATGAAAAATAAAAATAAGATACTAGTCAACTATTCCCGTCCCCCAAACCTAATTGAGACATTTTCCCCAATGTCTAAAAAAGTAGAAGAAGAGTTTAGAAAACAGTACTTGTTTAGCTGAAATTCTACATCTAAAAAGAAAATTAAAGGTTAAGATCCAGATCTATCCGACGATTCTTACAACGATCATTATCAGACCAGTTTATCGTGGAAATGATAGGGTCAATTTGTGGTTCAAAGGCTAAGAGTTGGTCAATTATATCATGGGTTGTTTTGGCAGTGAAGATGATATCTTTAACAGGTTTTGAAACGAACCCATTTCTCATGGCGTCATCAAGAAACACACAAAGAAAGTCATAAAATCCATCAGCATTAAACAATCCAATTGGTTTCTGGTGTATGTTCAAGTTCGCCCAAGATAGCACTGTAAAAATTTCCTCTATCGTGCCCAAGCCATCTGGTAAAGCAATAAAAGCATCGATATTGTTAATCATGTCCACAAGTCAATTAGACATACCTGGCACAATGCATTCATCTCTGTTTCATGGTCCTATAAGATTTGCCTCTACCAAAGGTTTTGGGATGATTCCCAGAACTTGACTTCCTCCTTCCTGTACGGCCCGTGAAACGTACCCCATTATTCCAAGATTGCCACTGTCATATACTAAGTGCATATTCCTTTCAGCTATGACTCTACCCAATTCATGTGCCGCCGAATAAATTCTGGTTTAGAACCAACACCAGTACCACAAAACACCCAGATGTTTACAACTCGTCTTCTTGAAGTTGCTTCTATTTTTTTTTATGTATTTCTTTCTCAAATCTGGATGTCTTCAAGAGTGCAATAACGAGCTGAATTTATAAAACCTGAAAAAGGGTGAGTAATAATAGCACTAATACCTGCCAAATGACAATTATTAGCTAAAAAATAAAATATATCGTGAAAGTCAAAAAGTCTGGATCCTGTCGGTGAAAAGTAAGGAAATCACAACCGAAAAGCAAATGAAAGCAGTTATTTAAGGCAACGGAATTGTTTACGCAATACGCCACTCGCTTGGTATATAAATCCATTAGGATGCGTCTCAAGAATCCATTCCTTACTCAGCCATCACTAATGAATTAAATCTCATCCTTGTGATTTCCAAACACCATTCCTCTTATCTTGCTTTGTCTTAAATGATTTGTTTGTATTTTTCCCTGAAAATATCACACAAAATTAAAAACTCTACAACATGTATACACAAAATACAATATAAATTGCAATAACAAAAATTGCATGGGTTGCCTCCCTACTACCGCTAAATTTTTTGTCTTCAGCCAGACGTTACTGAAGTCCATCTGTCAAGGAGGTCTCAGTGTGATTTTGGATGTCCGATTAGAGACAATCCCATAAGCGTTGCTTTTGAAGGGTCTCTTCCAACGGTAAAGTGGCAAAAAGAATTTTGTCTTATTCAGTGCTCGTGCCACCTTTTTAATCTTTGTCACTCTAGTGGTTCCTAAAAAGAAAGAAAGAAAATCAGGAGGTCTCGTATGGTGCTTGAATTTGAATAGGATTTCCATTTTGTCAAGCTTCTGGGCGCTGTCTTCGATTTGTACTCCCCAATACAATGATCTTTCTCCTGAAGTCATGAGATCTTTATTATGGTCAGACATTTGCTCCTCCATTTGTCTGCTTCTTGCTCCACTTTTTCGTCATAGATGTATTTCAGAATTTCATTGTTCATCTTTTCATTTGTCATCTGTGAAATGCACGCTCCATATATGTCAGCCTGAGGATGTAAAGATATGAACGAGTTGGGTAGCTCTTCTTCAAACATCTGTGCAATGCATGCTCCAAGATCTTCATTTTGAGGATGCAGAGTTTCATCCTCACTTGTTGGTCTAGTTGGTACAGACAGCTCTGCTACTTGTTCCTCATCAGAGTCCGATGAATAATCAAGATCAAATTGAGATTCTGTTTGTTCAGGCTCCTAAACTGATACCTCTACCTCAGCCTCCTCACCTGTTAAGGTGTCATCATGAAATGTTTGGTACTCAAAGGCTTCATCAGTGTTATTTGAATTTTCTCCATAAGGTATGTAGTTCTGGTTGTTGATTATTTGTCTCAATTCATTTACCAGCCTCTATAAGGTTTTTATGTAACATCTGGTGAACCTGACGACTTGTGTACGTACCGGAGCCTGATGACTATTATAATTCGGAGGCATATACTTGATATAAATCTTGTTTAAGCAAGTACGTGCTCATAAAATGGCATTTGGGAAATTCAGAGGATTCCTTGAAATTTTGACGCGGAACTTAGAGTAGGACACATAATGGGCGACGTCGTTCTAGGCTCGTGGCCTAGTTGGGAGTACGGAGTAGCCCACGGGGGACTAAACTGGAGAATAAATGAGTTGCCACCCAATGTGAGCCGGGAAAATGATTTAAGGCCGCACTCACCCCTCGCAAGGGAAGACCTCAAACTTTTGGGTTCAGAATGGTCCCTTACTTATGCCACTTGTAATGAAATGATTTGTGCAATAACTTAACCGAATCTACGCAACATATATATTCAAGAGTAACCTAGATCTAGTTCGCATTCATAAAAATAAATCCTATGTCTAAGTTTGCATGCTTCAAAAGTAAGTCATCATAACGGCAAACATACGATATCACACAATAATCTCGTGAACATATTGATTCATCAAACACAAACAAATAAATAACAATCTAAACATAAACGTATATTAAACTCCTAATGCGAAAGCAAATAACTAAATCATGCATAAAGAAATAACATAATCATGCTTAAAAATAATTAACATACTAGACTAAATCATGCTCGAACACAAGGTTGGATGAGACGAAATATGTGTGTCTCTCAAGTGGTACGTAGAGTTTTATCCCGAGTGCAGACAGCAATACCGTCCATTCGGATTCGGCTACGGAATTTACGTCCGGGTTTCCATCCGATATACCGCAAGAGAGAACACATATTCCGTTCATCCGGAAAGCACATCATGCACCAATCCACCATACTCATGCGAAATAAAGTAATAAAATAAATAAAGAATAAAGAATAATAAATAAAAGGGGTGCCCTCAGGTCTAACCTCTTAAGTAGTCTCTCGAAAGCGCGTTACACACGGCCGTCGGAAGGGTTGATGCTCCGCAACTCCTCCGGTTCACTGGTTCAACATTTTCCTTCAATGTTTCGCTGTTTAGCCTGCTGTTTTTACTCCGTTTTACGGTGTTTCTGGTCACGGTTTAGGCTTACTATTTTGCAGTATGCGTGACTGTTTTGGGGGTGATTTAAGGGTGCAGTTTCGAGACAGTTTTGATGCAGTTTTGGTGCAGTTTTCAGGGGTGATTTGGTGTTGTTTTTGGCGCAATGGAGGGCTGTAAAAGTCCAGGCGTGAAGGGCTGTTGGTGCAAGGGTGTGTTGCGTGAAGACAGGGTTGGTCAGGGCAGTGGCGTGAAGGCTTTATGCACATGAAGGTGGTGAGGACATGTTGAAACAGTAATGTGAGGGGCTGATTTGTGAGGTGAGTGGCATATGCTTATGTGTGAAGGGTTTACTGTTCGGCTGAAGGTTACGTGGGGCTGTGTGGCTACGAGGATTGAAGGCAGGTGGAAGGTTTGTTGGCTACGTGAGTTGAAGGCAGGTGGCGTGGTAGTTTGCTGGCTACGTGAGTGATGGCTTAGTTTAAGGCGTGAGTGACGTGAATCTCTTAGGTTATTTTCTTTGTGTTTTTGTGAGAATGAGCTAGGGTCCAAGGGTTTGGCTTGTGTTTTCTTTTATAGGAGAGGGTTGGGGTTATCCTTGTATAGGTAGGGAAAGAATATTGTAATTATGAGGGGAATATTTAATTTGTGTATCATAATGAAATGATATCTTTAATTAAGGAGGTAATTTTGTTTAGTTAGGAAGATAGTTATTGGGATTTAATTTGATTTCATTTAGTTTAGGCATGTGATTTATTTAATTGGAATGTGATTTATGAGATTTGATTTTATTTAATTTAGGAATGAGATTGTTTTGATTAATTGGATTTGATTTAATTTAATTTTTGACATGTGTTTTAAATGTTTTAATTATTATTGGATGTGATTTAATGGGCTTGGGCTAGGTGGGCGTGTGGCTTTGGTTTTGGGCTAGGGATGTGTTTTAAAACAGAATTCCAACAAGCAAACCCGTAGCTAAACAAGCGAATTAAATCCAATAAGATGTCAATTCCTGACTCTTCCCTTCCGACGTCCGTTTCCCGCGACTTCCACAATATAAAGAGGTAGTGTCTCCATGTGAGACTCATCATCGGGACTTACATGAAAAAATGCAGTGCCTACACTTAGTTTACGTTCTACCTCGAACAACTTTTAGTAATCGGGCCTTAATTTTTTCATACGATCTCCAATTTTTAAGAATTTTATATCATCAGAAAGCTGAGACCGAGAGCTACAATTTCACATTGGATATATTTCCAAATTTGAACCAGAAATAGGTCAAAAATCATAAATTCCGTGACTGCTACAGTAATTTCGGGATTAGTCTAGAAAAGGATGTTGTGGCACAATCATGACCACTCATTCAATCATAAAAATCAGCCCCTCATTGTCTATAAAAAGCATACTTTTCACTCATCTTATTTGAACCAAAAAAGTGTGTTGTGACTTCTTAAGGAGCAAAACGTTTCTTTATTTTCGTAGAAGACAATTGATGAAATGGATGAGTTCTTTAGATCATTTTGGTCAAATTGATGCTATGATACTAGAAGGTCGCCCATACCGTGAATCACTCTTGATTTGCCATAGCACTGTGAATGGACACTCTTCTTTAAATTTGACTTTTATTATGTATTTGACAAATCAAACTTACTTTTACGCTTCTAGGACGTTAGTTGATTTTTATTGCAGTTATTTCTTGAAAGATCTTGTATTAAGATATGTCTGAGAAATTTATGTTTTCAAAGTATGATTATTTTTCGAGGCATGGGGAAAAACCCACCTCAGTATGTAACTTGATACATACATGGAATTGACGGATGACATGAGCATATGTAGAGGACTGATGGGATGGTGATGCGTAACGCCCCCAGATCCTAGTTCAGGACTAGGGATGACAGATGCCCCTAGATCCTAGATTCAGAGCTTGAAGGGTAGCATAGATTCACACCCATAGTTCTAGTTCAGTGGCTTGGGGGACGGCGATACGTAACGCCCCAAGACCAATGGTTTCAGGGACAATAGTGGCATGCTTTGGGGGGACGATACGTAACGCCTCAAAGTCATGGATTTGCACTTCTGGCTCTAGTTAGGCATATGAGGGGATGAC
>SKCR01047756.1:0-120694 GCA_019454045.1 Zanthoxylum bungeanum
GTTTATTCTAGTTAGTTTGACTCCACCATGTGGCCTGGCAATTGTCTTGTATTTGAATGCATTTATTTGCTGTTATTATTGTGTTATTTAGAATGTATACGAGTATCGAACTCTTTAAAGTCAGTAACTCTCAATCATGTACTGGAAATTTTGTTGGAAATTTTGATTTTGGATTTGAGTGTGTTTATTTTGATGTTTAAATCTATATTTATATTTAATATATGACAAGGTCTCGGGGAAAATCTTCCAAGCCATACAATCACAAAGGGCTTGGGGGAAAACATCCACTCTAAGCTATCTCAACACTTAGACACGAAGGAGCAATCCCTCATCATGCCATTTAACATACAAGGGTTTCAGGGGAAATCATCTGACCCCAAGCCATACAATCACAAAGGCTTTAGGGAAAAATCCAACCCGCCATCTCAACACTCGGCTACGAGGAAACAATCACACCTCGTGCCATTTAACATACCAGGACCTCGAGAGAAATCATCCAACCATGAGTCGTTCAATCGCAAAGACCACTAGAGGAAAAATGTTCAACCTCAGATCATCCAGATAAAAAGCAATAGTAATGACGTCGTCCCACCCTGTGCTTTAAAAACAAAACGACAAAGTAAAGAGGGTAACGTGTCAAACATCGAAACAACAGAGACAGTGTCATATTCCGTGTTTCTAAAAACAACAAATGTCACTGATGTGGCATACCACCCAATGCCTACCCAGGTCGCAATCGTCATGTGGGCACTCATCCTCCACATGCTATGCACCTTTCAATCCAATTGCCCCGAGGACCTCTATTAACCTCGGGCGATGGATACCAAAATGGGTGGCAAGCGCCATTGGGGTATTATCCTTCCCCATGCTATGCAGGCCCTGAGGCTACAATCGCCACATAGGCCTTCTAACCTTCCGCGCTATGCACCTCCCAATCCAATCGCTCTGAATATCTCTATTAATCTCGAGCTATGGATCTCAGAAAGAGGGTGGAAAATGTCATGGGGGTATTATCCCTCCCTACGCTATGCAGATCCTGAAGCTACAATTATCATAGAGGCCCATGAGCCTTCCTCGCGCTATGCACCTCGAATGGGGACAACTAACGCTATGTGAGCCCTCCGGCCACACATGTCATGGTTATCCTGAGGCTACAATCGTCACGTAGGTCCTCAAACCATTCATGCTATGTACCTTAAATGGGGATGTCAAATACCACGGGGATATGATCTCTCCCCGTGTTATGATCACCCCATAACATACAATTGTCACGGAGGTCCTCCAGCCACTTGTGATGTGCAAATCGTCTTCAAAGGTCACAATCACCATTGGGGCATAAAAATACTTCTGGTGATGTGTCTTGTCTTTGAAAATGCGAAGATCGCAGGGTAGTTGCATTCCAGCTTAGGGCATTTTGTTGATTGTGTATCACTGGGGTTTGTGTGGCACATGGGTGCATGCTTTCCTCACAGCGGGTCGCACCTTTTGCTGGTGCTGAGGACATAAATCCATGAGGGTCTCGATTCCCGCGCGAGGCATTTGTTGATTGTGAATGTCGTGGAGTACTACATTTCCTCGCTCTGTGATTTATACCTTTGGTAATCGTTGAGCTTCCCGATCATAAATATTTCTCTAGAATTTCATACAAGTCTTTCCCATTCAAATAACTAATAAGTGAGTATGAGTATAAGTTCTTATAATAAATAGGAAAGCTTTACTTGAATTTTAGAGGAACTACTGCTCATCTTATAACTCTATGTGGGACTTCTTAGATAGGCTCCATTGATAATATTTCCTCAACATTTTGGCATTCCACGACTTCTTAAGTTGGGTGCCATCCAGCTGCTCCAAGAGATAGGCCCTCAACCTGATGACTTCCACTACTTTGTATGGTTTTTCCCACTTTGCCCAAAAGGAGCATTCCTCAGGCTTTTTCGTGTTGAAGGTGACCTGTCTCAAGACCAAGTCCTCGGGATGAAAAGTTCACACCCGGACTCTCTTATTGTAGAAACATGCCATCCTCTGCTGGTAGGCTGCTACCTTTAGTGCCGACCTTTCTCGCTGCTCATCCACTAGGTCCAGATGATGCCTGATAAGTTGCTCATTCTGCTCCTCCTCAAAATATCAAACCCGATGGATCGTCATCATGATCTCCCCCAAGATCACCGTTTCGCATCCATAAGCCAATGAAACCGAGGTCTCACTCGTGGAGTCTTTGTAGGTCGTCCGATGTGCTCACTGGACCTCTGGCAACTCTTTCACCCATAGGTCTTTGCACGACCCGAGCCTCGCCTTTAAGTTGTTCTTTATAGTCTTATTGGTTGCCTTAACATGTCCGTTGGACTTGGGATGAGTAGGTGATGCAAATCTTAGGGCAATCCGAAGATCCTCACATAGCTTCTTAACTATAATAATAGCCTAGAGAATCCCGAACCGACATATTATATTCCATTTCACAAAATCAATAGTCTTTTTCTCTGTAATAGTAGACAATTGCTCAGCCTCCACCCATTTAATGAAATAGTCAAATGCCATAATGACATACTTTGCTTGTCTTTTACCCACAGATAGTGGACCAATAAGATCCAGTGCTTATTGGGCAAACGACCATGAGCTGGACAAAGTTGTCAACTGCTCGGGCGGTCGCTTAGGCACATTTGCATTCTTCAGACATCCGTCACAGACACGAGCCACATCTGACCCGTCCTGATGCATTGTCGGCCAATATTAGTCCTATCTGAGTGCCTTATGCGCAATTGACTTCCCCCCAGCATGGCTTTTACAAATCCCTTCGTGGATCTCCCTTAGGACATAATTAGCATCTTTGGGTTCAAGACACCTCTGATACGACATCGTATACCCTCTCCTATACAAAATACCACCCATAAGGTAGAAATGAGCACTGCGATACTTCACATTTCTCGCCTCTCTCTTGTCCTCGGGCAACTCTCCATATTCCAGGAATCTCTTGATCGGGTCCATCCATGACAGCTTGGCTTCCGCTTCTAATTTCATCACATCTCCATCACCCATAATTTTGATCAAATGATTTCCAGAGGAATGTCCCGTGGCATCATGAAATTGATTGAGGATGCCAATCTCGCCAACGAGTTTACTTGTTGATTACAATTCTGTTCGATTTGCTCAAATATTATATTCCTCATCACTTCAAGCAATTTCTTCACCTCCATGAGATATGCTATCATATTGGGCTCTCTAGCCTGAAACCCATCATTCAATTATTGAATAGCCAGTTGGGAATCACTCTTCACCATAACATCTTTGACCCTGACAACATCATACAACCTCAACCCGGACAAAATCATCGCATATTCGGCCTCATTGTTCGTAGCCTTAAATGGAAACCTCAATGAATAGCTCAACTCCTCATCACGCCCTAAGCTAAGAATAATATCGGCCTCATATCTGTGTGAACTGACCGACCTATCTATATATAACTCTCATTTTTCTTTTCTTTTTTTCCTGACCACCAACACTTGTGGTCCTGTGAATTATGCCACAAAATCGGCTAAAGCTTGCCCCTTGATTGGCACTCGTGAAAGGTAACAAATATCATATTCACTTAGTTATACCAAACATCTCACAAGACGACCAAATGTTTTTAGTCTGTGAAAAATTTGCCTAAGAAGGTGATCAGTGTAGACCCCGATAGGGTGTGCTTGGAAGTAAGGACGTAATTTTCTGGCCACTGTAACTAGTGACAAGGCCATTAATTCATAGGGCGGGTATCTAGATCTGCATCTTATAATGCCTTACTAGAATAATAAACCGACTTCTGGACTTTTTCTATTTCATGTACTAGTACCGAGCTAACAGCATGCGGTGAAACTACTAAGTACGAAAATAATTTCTCACCCGAAATTGGCTAAGTTAGAAGCGGATGTCAGGTCATGTTTTCCTTTAGCTATTGGAATGCATCCTTGTACTCATTTATCCACTCTATCTCATTTTTTACCTTATTTATTAGTTGAAAGAATATATGACACTTATCACTAGCTTTGAAAGTGAACCGGTTAAGTACTGTGACTCAACTCGTCAAGCTTAGAATCTATTTAACTGTCGTTGGGGCCTCCAGGTTTATCACTGCCTTGATATTTTGGGGATTAGCTTCAATGCCATGTGCACTGATCATATACCCCAAGAACTTCCCTGATGAAATAACAAATGCATATTTTTTCGGTTTCAACTTCATCCCATACTTCCTCAGGAGATCAAAAGTTTCCCTGAGATATTTTAGATGATCCCTGGAGAACACAGAAATTATGATCATGTCATCTACATAAACTTGCATTATTTTCCCGGTGAGAGACTTGAAGACCTTGTTCACCAGCCTCTGATATGTTGCTTATGCGTTATTTAGTCCAAACGACATCATTGTAGCAATACAACCCCGAATTATTATTGAATGTTGTCTTCTTCTCGTCCTCAGGGAACATCTTGATCTGATTGTAACCTGAGAACGTATCCATGAAACTAAGAAGCACATGACAAGCTGTTGAGTCCACCAACTGATCAACTTTAGGAAATGAGAAGCTATCTTCCGGGCAAACTTTATTTAGGTTGAAGAAATCCATACACATTTTGCACTTTTCGTTTTCCTTTTTGACTAAGACAACATTCGATACCCACTCTGGGTACTTCACTTCCCTGATAAATCCAGCCTGTAATAATTTGTCCACCTCTACATGTATGACATTATAATGTTCGTGGTTAAAAGTCATTTTTTTGTTTCACCGCCTTGTGAGCCTGATCAATGGACAAACGGTGACCTATGACCCAAGGCTCAATCCCGAGTATATACTTATGAATCCATGAAAATACATCAATATATTTCCTAAGGAATTCAATGAGCTCTTCTTTCAGACTTTGTTACAACTCGACCCCGACCTTCACCAATTTATCTGAGGCAGTGAGCGCCACAGATTCTAGCTCTTCCCCCATCTCTCCACATTGGATATTATCCTCGGGTTGGAGATCGATAGTCTTTACCTATGTTAACTCCTCCCTCATCTCTTTCCTCTTCTGCCCGCAACGTCAGTGATGCACAAGGTTTCATTTGAAGTCATTTCAAAGCAGCTCCTAGCCATTCTCTGGCTCATACGGATGACCCCTACTCCCACCTAGGTCGGAAATTTCAGCTTCAAGTACTAGCTCGACATGACTGCTCTTGACTTCATTATAAAGGGTCTCCCCAAAATCACTTGGTAGCCGGACATGCAATCTATTATTGTGAAATCCATCATGAAGATTCAGGTGTGAGGGCTTGTGCCAATGGTCATTAACCAAAAGGAACAACAATCGATCCCCCAAACTTATAGAGTAGGGTAACATCTATTATCAAAGTATTAAACTCTAAGCCCAACCCGTCAAGGGCCTTATTCGAGATCATATCTATGGCACTCCTTGGTTCTACTAATATTATGTCCACATCCGACCCGCCTATAGTAGCTATGATTATAAGCGCGTCATCGTGGGGATAGCTTACTCCTTGAGTATATTCTTCTGTGAATATTATCGTAACATGTCGGGCCTTTTGTATTCTCGGGGCCCTCTCATTACTTAATACTTCATGGCCTTTGATTTTTCAATAGTTTTTTCTCGCTCGATTTGAATCATCTGCTAGTGTTCTTCCTCTTGTTATAGTGAACACATGTCGATGTTCCCAACGCTGACTGACCCTAATGGATTCATGATATATACATTCCTTTAAATAATAATTTCTCACCAGATCTTCAACCTATTTTTATAGGTCTTTGCACCTCTTTATCATGTGGCCCCTCATATTATGATGATAGCAGTAGGCTATGTTGTCATTTCTATCAATGCAGTGCCCCCGATTAGTTAGGCAACATTGATTATGGGCCTTCTTTTTGGCACGGGTTCCTCGTGGCCATAGGCCTGAATTTCTGCCTCGGGCTTGGGCCTCTCCAACCGCTATTATCCTGGCGGTCATTCTTTTTTGTTTCGTTATTCTCCCGAGCATTGCCTCATTGGGCTATCTTCTCCTCATCTTCCAGTAATAAGAACCTCTGGACCTGTTCCAAGGTCGTGATATAGTATGGCACTTCTTCGATTCTAAGGTGAGGCCACAATCGCCCAACCTTCAATGCGTCCTTCAAACTCTCAAGGGTCTCAGGGGACTCGTACGCCTCAAATTCTAACACCAAATTATGGTTTCGGTCTAAAAAATATTTCAACGGCTCATCATCCCGCTGTTTTATCATCCTCAACGACCCGATTAGCTTCGTGGGAGCACAAGCTGATTTGAAATGTCATATGAAGGAACTCCTTAGCTGAGACAAACAACTAATACTTCATGGAGTCAAATTTCGGAACTATAAAATACCCAAGGTCAAATGGAAGGGCCTACAAATTGCCTCTCCCTCTATACCCTGAATCTGCATCAGTAACACATATTTATCCACGTGCAACTTTGGGTCAGTATTACCATTGTATACATCGATTGCGAGCATTGAAAATCTCCTTGGAAATGCTGCATCCATGACCTCCCGAATGAAAGGAGACTCCGCCTCCAAATCTTGTTCTTCCTAAATGCTTCCCCGCATACCTATCTCCCACATTTTCATTTCATGTTGGAACCAATCACTCCAGTGGTTCCCAAAACTCTCCTTCCTCATACTAGAGACTTCCTCACAGTTTTCTCCCCGATCGCGATGCCTCATTTCTCGTGGAGCTCTTCGTTCTTACTTCTTATGATAATCTGAGTCAAGTTCCCTAAAATTGGGATAACTGTTAGATGGCTTGAGTGTTTGCATATCATCACGTCTTTCCGGAGGCCCATCTGATGATGCATTACTTGTTATAACCACCGATCCCACCTTAGTGGATTTCCTTCTCCTAGCCTCAAGCTCATTTTCTTCATCAACTATCATTTTTCCACTAGCAATCTCTTGCCTTCTTTTACTGAGACCCGCGGCAGCTTGCTCTCCCAACCTCATCTCCAACATCTCGATTCTCTCCACCATGGTTTCCATGAAAGTTTTGGTAGCTTCTATTTCTTTCTAGGCTTTCTCTTGTTTCTGCCTCAAGTCTTCTTCCCACTTTCGGATCAACTCTACCGCCGATGCACCACCAACTCATTGGTTTCCATCTCCTGCCATTGCTTTATTGTATTTGTTGTTGTGTATACCGTATCCCTACATATGACGTCAACTGTTGACAACTTTTTTTCATTGGCAATGTTGGAAACTTACCCCTCAAACAAACCTCCCCCAACTATAATTTGTTTGGTTAGTGGGAATCGCACAAGCGATTTACGTGTTTCGATGGAGAGTGGCTCCAATCTACGTCCACGAGAGAAAGAGTGATTAGTTTATTAGCCTCGGGTGAATATCGACCCAAGCGTCTGGCAAAGGAATTACATGCTTTACAATAAATAACCCATCGGGTTTACAATGTGGTCGGGTCACGATGCACTTTCTCATTCTATCACTAACTTGCTCCTACTAGCTTTGCTCTCAAATTACAAGGGTTGTAAAATATGAAATTGTTAATCTTTTCTAATGTGAATTCTACTCCTTAATATAGGTTATCAAGTCCCATGTTGCTACCGACCTTGACGTTAACTCATGTCACTGAATTATAATCATAACATTTAGTCATTGCTTCCAACACCTTCTCATCCAATCAAATAAGCTTATTTCTCTACCACTGCACCGACCTATGGCGGCCTCTGGCGACTGCTGCTCTGCCACTGCACCGCCTTATGGCAACATCAGGGCCAATGACCACTGTGAACCGCTGTTTTATCCCTTTCATCATTAGCCTTCTAGATGCACCCCTCTCTAGGTAGGACAAACATCATATTGTTCCCAAACTGATCGATCATCATCCCATTTTCGTTCCTTGGGTCGGGTAATCGAGACAAATGGTACTTCTTCAAAGCCAGACTTTAGAGCTGTCGGGTCGGCCTCCCATACGATTGATATTTCATCGGGTTAGGTACCATCAACACTTGTCTTTCCTCAGAATCTCTCCTTCAGGAGAACACTTTATTACACATATGGTCGGGTCCATCTTTCAACTTTCCTCTTACCTCTGGACCCTAGGGCCTTTCTATCCGCTTAGTTGGATAGTGCTATAATAACCTTCAACTTTCCTCAAGTTAAGGGCTTGCCAAAAACCACCATCAACATTAATAATAAATGATAAAGTCAATTAATATTGTTCATGTGGCAATCACTAATTTGGCACGAACTAAACATTCAATATATCCGAAATAATTACAATTTGGATCTAGTGTTGGCAGCATCAAATCCAAGTCCACTAAGTACAACATCCCAACTTAATTAAATATATGGCAAAGCTGCATAATTGTTCGGTTTCAGTTTTGTTTTGATCAAGAATTGAATTGAACTGTAAATCGAAATTAGAAAATAAACTAAACCGAATCAAAATATTCGATTCTTAATTTCGATTCATATACGGTTTTTACTCATGCAAATTGATCAATTGTCGGTTCAGTTTCGTTTCTTTTAAAATCAAACCAGACCAATTTTACCAACCCTTAATATTAGTATATCGATTTAAACTGGTAACTAAAAATGCCCAGAATTCACCAAGTAATAGTGAGTAAATGTTGAATGTGAACAATGTTCTTTCTCTCTTTTTTTCCCCCTTTAATTGATATGGTAACGTTGAGTACGACATTGAATTAATTATTTTTCAAGCCATTCGTAAAGAACATTATTTTTCAAGTCAGTCCATGTACCAGACGGCCACAAGACAGTTGAATCCAACCCCACATCTTTAATTGAATGTTTTCTATTAGTAAAATTTATTTGCTTGTTAGCTCTATTCATCACATAAAATTTCAAAGGATTTGTTATGACAATAAAGAACATCCACCTAATGAATTTCAAGGTCATGAATTAGAGTTTCAGTAAAATCAAGGTTTCATATTTAAATATCCATTCAGATATTAGGCTATTGTTAGTAATTTAATGTTTAATGTGGATGTTAAGTTTGCCGAAGGTAAGATTATTGACTTGAATGAGGTTGTAATAAGATAATCGTATTAATTATTAGTGGCTTACGCCTCTAGCTCATAAGAGAGTTCACTCAACTTGGTTTTTCTATAATAAAATAATATATTTTTTAGAGTGCTGCTAATAAGATAATCATATTTAACTCTATTGTTTTTTTTTTTTTTTTTTTAACAATAAGATATCCTAATTAATTAAGAATCTTAAGGGAAAAGAAAATGTTTTTATTGAATTCTTGTTAGAGTTTTTGGTTTCAAGGTTTTTCAAAAACGGTAATGTTTAGCTTGTTTTTATAATTTTTAATTAGAAGTAATTTTTTTTTTCCTCCTTTATTTGACCAGAATTCAAAAGCTAAAGCTGGACCATTTTAGGACCATTCTGTAATTCTGTTACACCCACAACTATTCGGAAACTTTTGTAATCAATAATTTGTAGTTTTATGATAAATTATTGAGTAATCATATGTGTATTAAAAATGGTGATTAAAATTGGTAGAGTATTTGTACTCGACGTTGAAATTATTTTTTTAACAGTAGAGTACCGGTATTTTGTGATTAGTTTAATAGTTTTAGTCATCATTCTGTCACTCTTTATATCATTTTCCTAAATTATTTGGTACAACCATTATATGATGACGTTGTACCATAAATTAAATATAATTAATTATTTCATTATTTTTTACTATTTTAATATGGGTAGTAAGATATTATTGGTTTATTACATGAGCGATATGATACTACCGTCGCATAGTAGAATTTTTCGTATAGATAGTGCAAAGCTACAAGAGATCACAAAAAATGTTCAAAAAAATCAGGATTTTATATGATTAGATGTTGAATCACAAACCTTTTGATGCCCAAATCTTTCATTGCAAGTGTAATAGCTTCTTCAGTTGCCCCTTCAGCTTGAAGTTCATTCAATTCTTGCTCCACTACCCTCCTTTCCACATCAATGTCTAATCCTGATGCCCCATTAAGAGTCTCTCCCATCTTAAATGAGCTCTCATATAAGAACCCTGATCTTTCCCCCCATACAAAAGCTGAATATATATATATATAAATAAACAAATTAACAAAAATCTTCATAAAAACAATTAGTAGCCTCAATAAAATGAATTTGTATCAATTACCAGTGGATACATGGACAAGAATCTTTAGCTTAGCACATTTCTTTGAGAAATTCATAACATGCTTAGCTCCAAATGTGTTGATACCAAGTGCAACATCATATCTGGATCAAATTTAAAATAAATGAATAATAGTGAATTTTGTCCAATTTTTGCATTGAATTAATGAATAAATATATAGTTGGTGATCATATAAATACCTTTCATCGAAGTTGGTAGTAGCAGCTAAATTGATCACTGCGTCTAATTCATTGCACATCTCTTCTCTTAAATTAGTGTCTTTCACTCCCAAATCCTCAACAGAGATGTCTCCGGGGACAAGAGTGATCTTCTCTGAGATAAGGGTATTTAGATGTGTACCATTTTTTTCCTTCAGAATCATAAACAAGTCCTTCCCTATGACCTGTAATCAGACATGAATGTGTCCATCAATATATATTTAAGGGCGGCCCAATAAACATATGCTATCGCTATTACAATGTCTAGGAGAAGGCACCCGCCATTATGGGGTCTGGAAGGGAAGACGTATACATTCTTATCTCTGGTTGTTTCTAATTGATGTTAGGTCACAATGAAAGTAATCTTTACTACTGCGTGAAGGCTCACGCTTAGGGTTTCTCCAACCCACTGCATCATTTTGGTGTCATTTTTGCATTAAAATGATGTAATTTTTATACTAAATATTATTTTCATCTCCAACCCATTACTTAAAATATTACACTAATAAAAATATTCCCTAAAATATTCTTTATCTATACAAATAAAATTTATGCTATTTTTTGACACAGCACTGTAGTAATATATTTTCCATTTTAGTGCAATGACACTGGATATTAGAGATCATCTTGTATTTGTGATTAGAAATTTTTTTAAAACAAATGCATGGAATCAACATTATATATTTGTGTCCATATAATATACCTCATTATGGAAACGAACAGTGGCAGACTTAGCATCTGCAGCTCTAAGAAGAAGATAAAGCTTCTTCACATTTGGCTGAACCCTCAAAACTTTCTCCACAAAAACTGCATACAATCAAGAAAAGGAAAATCGTTTAAGAACTTCATTACTCCCTAGAAATAAAGAAATTAATGACGAGAGAAAACATTTATACTCTTTGCTAGAAAGCCCGTTGCCCCAGTGACAAGAATGGTCTTTTTTTCAAGAAACTGAAGAACACTTCCCAATTGATCCATTGGAATTAATTTGAGAGATGAAAGCAAAAGAGAGGAAGAGAGATCAAGAATTATAATTGGGTAAGTGTTAAGAAGTGAATGTTAAAGAAAACTAAAAGCCACAAGCTTTAATATAAGCAAAATCAAATGTCATACACTGCACCGTCAGCAAGCTAGCGAGGGGGAGAGAGCAATTAAGAGGTAGAGTACACGAAAAAAAATAGTCATTATTTTCCCAGCTGGCAGATGGTGATCAAGTATCTAATTTTTTTTTTTTTTTATTATTATTATTATTATATTATTATTATTATTATTTTATAAATTAATTAGAGTAAATAGATAAAATTATAACAATGTTGGTAATTCCGAATTCTTAAACTAGTTTTTGTCAAATTTTATAATACCTTTATGCAATTACTTTATATTTAACAGATGACCCAATTTGCCACTGTGAGCCCTTTTGCTTTAAACATTTGGGTGAGGTGGTCAACTTAAAAAATATAAGGTTGGTTTCGATGGGGGTCTTGACCTAACCCTGAAGAGATATTTACACGCATTTCTAGTAGAGCAGGCCCTGGAATATGACCAGCAAGAAGTCCATTTATGATTTTCAGAATTTTTATTATACCTCTTAAATAATTAAGAGATAAGAATCTCAAATTTTTTATATTATAATTAAAATTTCAAATATAAAAATAATTTTAAATCCCGTAAATCACAGGGTCTATCCTAATTTGCAAGCAAATACTCACTTTATTTGTTTCTGCTTTATGACAAATTAATTGTGTCCAACATTTGCTGAACTCTGAGGCATGATTAACTGTGTTGATTATATATATATATATATAAATGTTGAAAATTCCGCTGCTAAATCATCCGATTCGGGTTTAAACGGAATAAGTAAATTCTCTGACTACCCCTAGATTCTTGAAAAAACTCACCTCCTGAACTCGAATTCAAGACTTAAATAAGAAAATTTTAAGCGAATTATCACCGAACCATCCCTTATCAGCAAATGTATTTATTTCTCTGAGGCTTGATTAAATAATTCTACCAGGTCAGGTCTCTCCAACCGAGAGGGGTAGCTGCACCAAAATGGCGCTCTAGTATTATTTTTTTGATTTTCCAACAATTTTTTTTTTGGCACAGAGACTTGTTGGCAATTTTTTTTTATTCTTTGTTTTACAATATAATTTTTTAATCTAATTTCCCAGTATAATATCTCATTTATTATTTAATAATATTTTTAATTTATATGTATTTTAATTTAATTATTATTTGTCGAAAAGGACTAGCTCATTTGATCAAGACACTCATACTCCATATAATATGTCTCATGGTGACATGAGTTAATAAAAAATTCATATAATTATTAGTCTTCGTGTTTGGTTCTATTAGCTGTAAAGTCCAGCCGCAGTTGCATGAGCTGCATGAGCCATGCATGGTGCCACCCTTTGAAGACAAATGAATCCAGCAAGCTTTGCAAGTTGTAATCCAGCAAACATCAACTTGCAAAGAAACTGCCAAGCCTTCCAGAAAATCAAGCTGCTGCCATCCAAGCCAACTTTCGGAGGAGTTGTAACTTGGAGAAAGAAGACAACAAACTTTCGGTGGTAATTGAGAGAGAGGTGGAAACACTGTTCAAGTGTTGAAAATGTAAGCCTGACAGTGGCTATAAATACAGAGCTAATTCTTGAGCTTAGGGCATCCCAAAATTGTAAAATAGAGAGTGCAATGAGGTTTTTCTTAAGTTTAAACACTTGTAATTCTATTCTTCTAAGTAATAGAAGGTTTCGATTTTTCCTCAAATACATGTTAGGGATATGCCATATACCCAACTTGTGGATGAGCTATATGTACATGTATTTGTAATATTTTCATTAATTAATAAAATGACAATCTTTATTATACGTGTCTTACATAACTTATATGAATCATCAAACACTGTAATAAAGCCATTGGAGTAATAAGATGATGGCTTCAACGCCTTATGAGAATCATTACTCTCAAACGTTCCTAGTCATAATTTTGTGAATAATCTGGGCGTTCACAAAGCGGAGAGACTAGCATGATGATATGATCTGCCCTTAAGTGGGGTAGCCGATCTCATAGGCTACTAGCGGAGATCCGTCCGCTTGGTGTATCACGTGGATGCATGAGTTGTTCGTGTCCATCGAACTGACCACCGAAAGTTTTCATATGGAGTGTTTATCCCATGTGTCTGTGAGAACTTTCATGTATCGATTGTATGACTAGTCCTTAGACTTGAGGTCTTTACAATCTTATGTGTGGATCAAATAACTTTGACATTCTCCTTCCCCGGTTCAAAAGATCCGGTCATAAGGGTATGATTGGGTCATTTGTTGAAACACATGAAGTTTGTAAAGATACAACAGAGAATCGCCACTCTCTCGGATAATATTTTCTTATAACAGTAGTATTCCAGTTCACGGGTTGATATGTGTGATCAGTGCTTGAGACTGTGGCCACATCGGAAGAATCATGTGAGATTCTTGGGTTAGCACAATTCATGACACTATCAACATCATACCTTTGACTATATGGGTAGACACTTTCCATACCCTAGGTCAAACGATGGGGATACAGTGAGGCGATGGACCGTATCATACATAAATCACATACAAAATGGGTATATATATATTTCCTTATCGGAGGATAATTTATGTTTGATTAAATTATCATGATTCATTTCATGTCCAACTTGAAGGAAACCCAAAAGGTCACACACAACAAAGTTGAAATCAATGGTTAACAGTGCATAGTACAAATTTAACAGCATATACGATTGCTGTAGGAATTGTTCATAAATGGTTCAATGTGTTTAATTATTGAACAGATCATTTATGAGGTTCCATAGTGGCTTAGGGATTGGTGAATGACGATAATGGCACTTTGGGAATTGAAATAAATAAATAAATAATGTGAATAGTAACACGAATAGTAAATTTTTTTTGTTATTTATTTTTTGAATTCCAATTCGGCCCAAACTCTTACTAGGGTTTTATAATCTCATTAAACCACTAAATTAAGATCCAATGGCTAAGATTAAATTAGCATTTATCCCACATCAGATTCTTAATTAATTTTATTGTCTTTGGAGCACCTATATAAACCTAATGAATTCTTTATAAATTTTTTCACCAAACCTTTCATATTTTGGGTTTATATAAGTTAGCAATTATAAAGTTTATGAGTAAGCCACTGATTTTGAGGATCCTTAAGTTTAATTGACTAGAGGAACCTCGAGTTAAAAGTTTTGAGGTATTTGCCTAGCCTAGCACCAAGGGCAAAATACCCGTGCACTTAAGACGTAATCTTGTTGTTGAGTTTTGGCTTTGGTGTGTGCACCTTTGGAGGCCACACACTTGGGTGGCTCTTTGGAACATGGAAGAGCTTGCTGAGTTCTAGAAAAGCTTGTAGATTGGAGGGAGGACTGGAGGAGTCTTCGGTTCAAGTAAGTCTTTTTATTTATTTATTTTAATTAGAGTTCTTATGATAATTAGCATGTTTAGGTTTAAGTTCTTTGCATGTTTTATGAGTTTTTATGCTTAGAATTTATAGTAACATGCATAGGCTTGTAGAATAATAAAAACAAATGGGTCTTGGGCAAAGGGATAGCAACATCATAATTTGATTTTTCCTTGATTTTCCGTTGTGCACTCGCGGCCGCTTCCCAACAGTGGTATCAGCGCGCCGTTTTTGTTTTGATTAGTTCTATCTCATTTAAACTCGACATTTGGTGTGTAAAAGCTCGTTGGAAAGCTAACACCCTGAACCTAATTATAGGCACAAGTTTTGCATGATTTGGTTAAGATTTGAATTATGAAATTGCATTTAAAGTTCACGTATCTGTAAAAAAACGTGAATAGTAAATTTATTTGAATAAAATAAAATGCAATATCATAATTAAATATTAATCAAAGTTATTTAATGCCTAAAATAATTCCAACATATTAAAACTCATATGCTTGATGATTCTATGTATGATTAAAATTGACATGATTATTTTAGGGTGCAAACATCTGGAGACTTTCTAAGGAAATAGAGAGTGTATTGCTTATCCCTTAGCTAAGTAATTATTCCGTGATGAACTTAGAGATTTATTACCTTTAAGGCTAATAAATATAAATCACTTGTTTATAATAAAAGACATTATAAAAGATAAAAGTGGGGTGGGACCAAGGCGTTAATAAAACTTTCCAAACTAAAGTTAATTTAACCAAATGTATTACTAGAGTTAGATAATGATTTGGTGTCTTCATTCACTCACTACTTTTTTATAGCCAAAAGGAAAAGTTGTGAAAACATCTAGATAATCATTTACTCAAAGCTTACCTTAAAGCATATTTAAAGTGTTGGACTAATTTGGAGGATCTATTGTTTATTCCTGTCACCAATGCAATAAGAGCCTAAGAGGTAAAGATATTTAAGAGAGTTCGCTCCACCCCCCCTCTGGGGAATTTTCAATGGAGGAATCCATTTGACAGTTATTCACTTAAACTTGCTAAAATCCTCAATAATAATTTAAGTCTAAAATTTGCCTCCCATTGTAAAGTATAGACTCCAATGGCTTAAACCGTATTGGCAGGACTATGCTTTACCAGACTGACCAATACCGATTTGTCCCTAAATCGTACTATTGACAATGGTTTGACTTTTCTGAGTCATAAGACGCATCAACCCTTAGGCGTAGTCTTATAACTTAGTGGCAAATATTGGGTGTCCACAAGGACTAGCATAAGCTATGGCATGTTTGATTGCCCAACCCAATGATCAATGAATTGTGATTTATATCATAAATTGGTTGGGAACCTACCTAACTATCGTATTTTATAACGACCGGCCCTAGTCGAAGTTATGAAATGATGATAATGGGATCCTTGCCCACAAGAAATCCATCATATTGGGGTTGATGCGATTTGCTTAAAATTTTAAAATAATTGAGTGAGAGCAACTTCATAATATTAAAAGCCCATGTTATTATGAAACATTAATGAAAACATATTCCTAATTTTAACATTCTCTCTTAACAGGTGGATTAAAATATTTCACAAACATTCAAAGTATTAAACTCCAAGCCCAACCCGTCAAGGGCCTAATTCGAGATCATATCCATGGCACTCCTTGGTTCCACTAATATTCTGTCCACATCCGACCCGCCTATATTAGTTATGATTATAAGCGCGTCATCGTGGGGATAGCTTACACATTGAGCATATTCTTCTGTGAATATTATCGTAACATGTCGGGCCTTTTGTATTTTCGGGGCCCTCTCATTACTTAATACTTCATGGCCTTTGATTTTTCAATAGTTATTTCTCGCTCGATTTGAATCATCTGCCAGTATTCTTCCTCTTGTTATAGTGAACACATGTCACTGTTCTCAATGCTGACTGACCCTAATGGCTTCATGATATATACATTCCTTTAAATAATAATTTCTCACTAGATCTTCAACCTATTTTTATAGGTCTTTGCACCTCTCTATCCTGTGGCCCCTCATATTATGATGGGAGCAGTAGGCTATGTTGTCCTTTCTATCAATGCAGTGCCCTCGATTAGTTAGGCAACATTGATTAGGGGCCTTCTTTTTGGCGCTGGGTTGCTCGTGGCCACATGTATGAATTTCTGCCTCGGGCTTAGGCCACTCCAACCGCTATTATACTGGCGGTCATTCTTTTTTGTTTCGTTATTCTCCTGAGCATTGCCTCATTGGGCTATCTTCTCATCATCTTCCAGTAATAAGAACCTCCGGACCTGTTGATGAGTGGTAAATGTATCACTATTTCCCACTCATTTGACATAATATTTTGTACAGTTTCTTGCGTTTTGTGAATATTTTGATGTGTTTTTGGGTTATTTTGTAGATAAATAAAGTTTCAGGACATTCTGGAGGTGATTTTGGGTCAAAACAGTGAAAAAGGATAAAAAGGGCAAAATGGTCATTTCGCGTGTCACGATGCCTAACATTGGCTAAAAGCTGCTAACGTGTGCCAGTGGACACGTGTCAGAATCTGAAAAGTTTGACTTGCTAACGTGCGCCTGCCACGTGTCAACATCACAGCCAATCCGCTAACACACGCCGTGCCACGTGTCATCATTATGTGGTGCCGACAATCGCCATTGCCACGTGTTGCCACGTGTCATCCCGCGTGTTATACACATCATCATCCACATCAACAGTTGACTGAGTCAAAGTGCCAAGTCACCGCCACGTCATCATCAGCCAATCATGAAGTGCCACGTGTCGCAATCCTACGGTACCGACAATCACTTTCGTCACGTGTCGCCACATCATCGCCACGTCAGCATAATCATTGAGTTGCCTGCCGCCTTGCCACGTGTCACCTTATCACCTTATCCAAAATGCCACGTGGCAGATAAGAATCTGGAGCCGATCAATCAGCACTTGACACATCAGCGCATCGCGACGCAAGAAGAAACTTACGCATCGCGACGCATTGGGCTTATTAATGCCTATAAATAGAGCTCGAAATTTCAGTTTCAGATGTACCTTCCTCTATGAATTCTCTGATGTAAATAGAGAGTTTTCTATCTAGTTTATTTTAATTTCAGTTTTGTAATTAATTTTAATTACGTTCTGTAATAGTAATAGTAATTTACTTTCTTTACTTTTAGAGTTTTTACTATTCAACCATGAGGAGGTAACTTCCCTCTACTATGGTGAAAGGTAATTATTTTACTATTGCTATTTAGATTAATCTCCCTTAATTATAATATATTCAATATTTAAAACATGACTTAATTAGGATACCGCTATATTGGTCGGTTGGTAATTCATTTTAAACTAGTTTAAACCTGACTAAGCAAGGATACCGCCAGATTGTTCGGTTGGTAATTAAACTTTCTTACCGCCTATATGGTAGGTTTATAGATAAATTTTGATACCGCCTATGTGGCTGGTCGGACTTAATTTGACTTAATCAGGTTACCGCCTATATGGTTGATTGGTAATATCATCACAAGTTAAGATATTATATTAAGGGAGATATCTAAATTAGCAGTAGTAAAATTAGATCCTTTTACCTTAACATTTTATTTTATTGTAATTTTACTTTTCAGTATTTATTTTACCGTATTTACTTTTCAACATTGTAATTTATGTCTTTTATTTTTAAGTTTTTACTCGCCTTAGTTATGTGTCGTAACTAAGTTAATTATCTAGGGCTGTGATGAATTTTAATATCACCGGTTTATAAGGGGTTATTTTATAGTTTGGGTAATTTAAAGGTTTACTTATTAAGTCTTAAGCTTAATGCGTCTTGTTAATTGGCCACTAATAAGATTGATCTGGTAAATCTAAAATAAACTTGACAAAGGAATTTTAGGTTTCAGCCTTAGACTTAATAGTTCACGATCTTCCTTGAGGATAGATAACCCTTTAATAGATTTCCTTATAGGATAGACATATACCTGTCGGGCGGGGGTAGCCATAATTGGAACTTAAACTTAATGAATCCAAGTAATTTGGTTGACATAGACATATGGTTCAATTGGGTTATACTGGGTATTTGCGTCTCACCATCGATAGAGGCTTTCGCATAATTTCGTGTTCTAGGTTAGTAAACTGATTTATTACACAAACATGAAATAACCACTTCATCTTTTAAAAGATATTAGAATGATTCACAACCCTAGATAGTTTCTTAATATTAAATTTTCTTAAACCTACTTTCGTGCAATTTTATTTACTCGTTCAAAATCATCACCATTTCAAATCAATCAATCAACCTGTTAGATACTAGTAATCATTTGACCTCATAAAATTAATAGATTAGGTATTAAGTCCTCGTGGGATCGATATTTTTTATACTACTTGAACGATACGTGTGCTTGCGTTATACGTGTGTGATTACGAACATGTCAAGTTTTTGGCACCGTTGCCGGGGACTTATTTATCTTTCACTATTAGTTTTGGGGTTAGATACGTTACTTGTATCTAATTTCTTTTTACTTATTGTTTTTGTTTTCTTGTGTTTCAGGTTCTCAGAAACTACATGAGACGAACCAGAATCTTTTAAATCTGACCGCTCGACCCAGAAATTGAAAGAACCATCAGACAGTTGAGAAGGGAAAGACGTGAAGGCCAATAAGCTTTAGTCAACATGGAACCTGAACCCTTGGAGGTTTCACCACCAATACCCATTCGAGACAGAACCATTCCGGTGGTCGACGGCTTCATTTCCTGTATTATACTTCCTCATTTACCAGAAAATGCGTGTGACATCAAAACATGCATTCAGATGATTCAACAGTCAATGAAGTTTGGGGGGAAAGCAACTGAAGATCCTAATACCCACATCAGCAACTTTCTGGAAGTTTGTGGCACTTTCACTTACAACCGAGAAGCTGAAGAAGCAATGAGACTGCGTGTTTTTCCATACTCCTTGAAGGATAGAGCTAAAGCTTGGCTACATTCACTACCAGCAGGTTCCATCAAAACTTGGAACACTTTAGCCACCAAATTTCTTGCAAAGTACTTTCCACCAGCCAGAACTGGAAAGCTGAGGAATGACATCATATCCTTTATACAACAAGACTCGGAAACTCTCTACGAAGCTTGGGAAAGGTACAAAGATTTGCTTCGGAAATGTCCTCACCATGAGATTCCAAAATGGCTTCAAGTCCAAACATTCTATAATGGACTTTCTGGACTGATGAGAACCACAATCGATGCTGCTGCTGGATGAGCTTTGATGGAAAAAGGAGAAGATCAAGCCTGTGACCTAATAGAAGAAATGGCCAACAACAATTCCTTGTGGCCAACAGAAAGGAGCATGATCCAAAGAATTGCAGGAATTTATGAAAGTGAAGCCAATACAGCAGTCAACGCCAAGCTGGATCAGATATGCAAATTTATGGAGACTCTTACCACTGGATCCACAAGTTCACCATATGGAAGAGCACCAGAACCAAACCAACTTGAAGAGACGATGAATTATGTCAATAATTTCAACAAACAGGGGAACAATCCATATTCTAACACCTACAACCCAGGGTGGAGGAATCATCCAAATTTTTCATGGAGCAACAATTCAGGGAAAAAGAACAATCCACCACCTGGATTCCAACAGTAGAACTATCCACCACCTGGATTCCAGCAACAGAACAAAGGCTAGGAATAGGCAAATGAACCAGGAATAGCAGAAGTGCCGGCTCAGTTAAAAAAATATGATGCTATGTTTCAGAGCCAATCAGCTTCCATCAAAGAACTGGAGAATCAAATCGGACAACTGGCCAATGCTCAGAGTTACAGACCGCCAGGTAATCTTCCCAGCAACACAGAACCAAATCCAAGGAACCGAGGGAAGGAGCAATGTCAAGCCATCACCTTGAAAAGCGGTACTAAGATAAACAAAGATGTTGGAATCAAGGCAATAATTGAGGAAGTTAGAAAAGATGCAGTTCCACAGATGGAGGAAAAAGAAACAAAGGAAAAAGAAAAAAGATCAGATCACTCCACCTCCACCTTTTCCATAGCGACTTCAGAAAAATAAACTGGACAAGCAGTTTGCTCGATTCTGGAGGTGTTCAAAAAGCTGCACATCAACATTCCATTTGCAGAAGCCTTGGAAGAAATGCCCAGCTATGTAAAATTCATGAAAGACATTCTTTCACGAAAATGGAGATTTGGAGATTACGAGATAGTAGCATTGATGGAAGAATCCAGTGCCATCATTCAGAGGAAACTTCTCCCAAAGTTGAAAGATCCTGGCAGTTTCACTGTCCCATGCCCATTGGAGAACACTATATCGGTAAGGCTTTATATGACTTAGGTGCAAGTGTTAATTTGATGCATTTTTCTATTTACAAGAAACTGCAAATTGGAGAAGCAATGCCTACCTCAGTCTCACTACAACTTGCTGATCGAACGCTCACATTTCCAAGAAGTGTTGTTGAAGATGTGCTGGTCAAAGTCGACAAACTCATTCTTCCAGCAGATTTCATTATCCTTGACATAGAAGAAGACAATGATGTACCTATCATCCTTGGAAGACCATTCTTGGTGACAGGACGAACTGTGATTGATGTACAAAAAAGAGAACTAACCATGAAAGTTCAAGACCAAGAAGTTACTTTCAATGTTTTCAAAGCCATGAAATTCCCGAGCGATGAAAATGAAGAAGAATGTTTCAGAATTGATGTTGTTGATGGTATCGTTCAGGATACTGATACAAATCCCACGGACAAACTTGAAGCTTGCATCACCAATATGACTAACAGCGAACTAGATGCTGAAATCCTGGAATATATCAACTACCTTGAAAAACCATTCTGATTCAAATCGACACCACAAGTGGAAAGCCTGGAACTGCCAAAGAAAGATTGAATCAAGCCTTCGTTGAAGAACCACCATGGCTGGAGCTGAAGTTACTACTGAGCCATCTCAGGTATGCATTTCTTGGGAACTCTTCTGAATTACCTGTTATTATTTCTTCTTCACTAATATTGGAGCATGAAGAAAAGTTACTGAGAGTGTTACGAGAACACAAAAGAGCCATTGGCTGGACTATAGCAGACATTCGAGGCATTAGTCCATCATTTTGCTTGCACAAGATCCTGATAAACAATGAGTACAAACCCCACAGTGGAGCATCCATGGAGACTCAATCCAATCATGAAGGAAGTCGTGAAGAAAGAAATCATCAAATGGTTGGATGCTGGCATCATTTACCCATATCATACAGCACTTGGGTGAGTCCTATGTAGTGTGTGCCAAAGAAAGGTGTAATCACTATAGTCACAAATGAAAAGAATGAGCTAATTCCAACAAGAACAATGACTGGATATAGAGTATGCATGGACTACCGAAAGCTGAACAAAGCCACGAGGAATGACCATTTTCCGCTGCCATTCATTGATCAAATGTTGGACAGATTGGCGGGACATGAGTTCTATTGCTTTCTGGATGGATATTCAGGGTACAATCAGATTGCTATCTCCCTAGAAGATCAGGAGAAAACCTTTTTACATATCCATATGGTACTTTTGCTTTTCGCAGGATGCCATTTGGATTATGTAATGCCCCTACCACTTTTCAGCGTTGCATGATGGCCATCTTCTCAGACATACTGGAGCAGAGTATAGAGGTATTCATGGATTATTTTTCTGTGTTTGGAGGCTCTTTTGACCACTGCTTGTAAAATTTGAAACATGTGTTACAAAGATGTGAAGATACCAACCTGGTACTCAACTGGGAGAAATGCCACTTCATGGTGCAGGAAAGTACTGTTCTTGGACACCGGATCTCATAAAAAGAAATCGAGGTAGACAAAACAAAGATCGAAATAATTGAGAAATTACCTCCACCAACATCAGTCAAAGGGATTCAGAGTTTTCTTGGACATGCAGGTTTTTACAGGAGATTTATCAAAGACTTTTCCAAGATTGCTAAACCTCTATGCAATCTTCTGGAAAAGGATGTGTCTTTCAACTTCACCAAAGAATGCCATGAAGCTTTTGAGATCTTAAAACAGAAGATGGTCTCTGCCTCCATTATTGTAGCACCAGACTGGACCCTTCCATTTGAGGTGATGTGCGATGCTAGTGATTTTGCTATAGGTGAAATTTTCGGAGAACGCAAAGCAAAGATTTTCCACACCATTTAATACTCTAGCAGAACTTTGTATGAAACTCAACTCAACTACACAACTACTGAAAAGGAGTTGCTCGCAGTTGTGTACACTTTTGACAAATTCCGCTCCTATCTGCTGGGTCCCAAAATGGTGGTCTACAAAGATCATTCAGCAATCAAATATCTGATCACGAAAAAAGATGCCAAACCCAGATTGATCCGTTGGATACTTATTCTGTAAGAATTTGACGTGGAGATCAGAGACAAGAAATGGACAAAGAATTAAGTGGCAGATCATCTATCGAGGCTTGAGAATGGAGAAACAGCTGGAAAAGAACTGGCAATCAAAGAAACTTTTCCAGATGAATAGCTGTTTGCCATGAAACAGCAGGATGTCCCTTGGTATGTTGACTATGTCAACTTCATTATATCAGGAAAATGGCCATTGGAATGAAAAACTCAGCAAAGGAAGAAATTCTCCAAAGAAGTCAAGCACTATGTATGGGATGAGCCGTACCTGTTCAAACGCTGTGCTGATCAATTACTGAGGCGTTGTGTTCCACATGAGGAACTCAACAGTGTTTTGCAGCATTGTCATTCATCACCATATGGCGGACACTTCAGCAGAAACAAAACTGCAGCCAAAGTCTTACAATCAGGTTTGTTATGGCCCACTCTTTTTAAAGATGCTTACTTGTTTGCTCTTCAATGTGACAAATGCCAGAGAACGGGGAATATTTCGAGGAGAAATGAAGGACCATTGCAAAACATTCTGGAAGTGGAGATATTCGATGTGTGGGGTATAGATTTCATGGGACATTTGTTCCATCATTCGGAAACATGTACATCCTGGTTGCTGTAGACTACGTCTCCAAATGGGTTGAAGCAATTGCACTACCATCCAATGATTCAAAAGTGGTGATCAAATTCTTGAAAAAGAATATTTTCACTCGGTTCGGAACACCTCGGGCAATTATCAGTGATGGTGGCTCACATTTCTGCAACAGATATTTTGATGCACTCATATCCAAATACGGAGTTACTCACAAGGTTGCCACTACTTATCATCTACAGTCAAATGGACAGATGGTGGCTCACATTTCTGCAACAGATATTTTGATGCACTCATATCCAAATACGGAGTTACTCACAAGGTTGCCACTACTTATCCTACAGTCAAATGGACAGGTTGAAGTTTCAAACAAGAAATCAAAAGAATCTTGGAGAGAACTGTTGGATCAACAAGGAGGGACTGGTCAACAAAACTGGATGACGTATTATGGGCCTATCGGACAGCTTACAAGACACCCATTGGTATATCCCCATATCGATTGTTGTTTGGGAAAGCATGTCATATGCCAGTTGAGCTTGAACACAAGGCGTACTGGGCACTGAAGAAGTTGAATCTTGATCCACAAGCTGCAGGAGAGAAAAGACTCCACCAACTCAACGAATTGGAGGAGTTTCGTCTATAGGCTTATGAGAATGCCAGATTGTACAAAGAAAAGACCAAGAAATGGCATGATTAAAAAATAGTGCACAGACAGTTGGAACCAAGGCAGTAAGTGTTGTTGTACAATTCACGGTTGAAACGTTTCCCTGGAAAGTTGAAATTAAGATGGTCAGGTCCTTTTGTGATCACTCAGGTTTTACCATATTGAGCTGTTGAGTTACTGGATCCCAACACCAATAAAACATTCAAGGTTAACAGTCAGCGTGTCAAGCACTACTGGGGAGAATCACTTGAGCGACAAAAAGAAAGTGTCACACTTTCAGATCCAGCCTAACGTTTGAGAAGTCACGTCTAGCTGACGACGTTAAACTTAGTGCTCGCAGGGAGGCAACCCATGCAATTTGTGTATATATTGTGATCTGGTGTGTTTTATTTTTGTATGTTAATTTTGCAGGTAAAGTCATTACATGATGGAAGAAGCTTTCACAAATCTTCATAAGCAATTTCCTTCTCTCCCTAAAAAATCTCTGATGAAAGTGTACAAAGCTCGCTTGGAATGGATGAGATTACTAACGATCCATGGTGTTCATAATGACATTCGTTGGGTAATTACAGCGCGGGTCCGATTGACAGGTGAGTCTTCTGAAAATTTTATTTCACATCTGCCTGGTTTTGGAAGAAGCACCTATGCAAAGAAACGTAGAGCTAAGCAAATGGGTGTTTGTTACAAATGTGCATGTTGGAATTGCAATACTCGTTGTCATTCTTTAGGAATGGTGTCTGATAATCGCGAAGATAAAATTAAATTCATTAGGGATGGCTTGAGTAAGGAGTCTGTAGATGATATATCTTTAACTCTTGAGATGCATCCTAGTGGATATGTTCATATAGCCATTCGTAAATTACATACACAATTCCAAAAAGAAAGACAACATTTATGTCTCGGGAATTTGACTCAAAAGACCATGTTTGCCAATTTATAAGAAAATTGGATGGGAAGCTTGTCCCTAACGCATAGACGTCAATCAAGCCACTACATTTCTTGTACATATTATATCTCTTTGTCTTTTCCAAATAATTGTGATTTGTTTTGTTGTTCTTTTATTTTCTCCGACAGGATCCAGGCCTTTTTGACTATCACGATTTATTATACTGTTAACTAATAATTGTCATTTGGCAGGTACTAGTGCTAATATTTTACTCACCCTTTTCAGGTGTTATAAATTCAACTCATAATTGTACTTTTGAAGACATCGAGATTAAAACATGGTAGCCACTTCAAGAAGACGAGTTGAAAACATCTGTGTGTTTTGCGGTACTAGTGTTGGTGTTAAGCCACAATACGTAGAAGCAGCACATGAATTGGGTCGAGTCTTAGCTGCAAGGAATATGCACTTAGTATATGGCGGAGGCAATCTTGGACTTATGTGGATCGTTTAAAAAGCTGTACAGAAGGGAGGCAGTCACGTTTTGGGAATCATCCCAAAACCCTTGGCAGAAGCAAATCTTATTGGACCATCAAACAGAGAGGAACTGATCGTGCCAGGTATGTCTGAACGATTGGTAGAAATGATTAACCGTGCTGATGCTTTTATTGCTTTGCAAGGTGGCTTGGGTACATAAGAGGAAATTTTTACAGTGTTATCTTGGGTGAACCTGAACATACACCAGAAACCGCTTGGACTGTACAACGTTGAAGGATTTTATGATTTTCTTTGTGTGATTCTTGATGATGCCCGAAGAGATGGGTTCGTGTCAAAACCTTTAAAAGAACTCCTCTTCACTGCCATAACTGCTCCGGATCTAATTGACCAAATCTTAGCCTATGAACCACAAGTTGACCCTATCTTTTCAAAGATAAATTGGTCCGAGGACGATCGTGGTAAGAGGCGTCGGATTAATCTTGATCTTAACCTTTAACTTTTCGTGTAGAATTTCAGTTAACCAGGTACTATTTTCTAAACTCTTCTTCTATTGTTTAAGACATTGGGGACAATGTCTCATTTAGGTTTGGGGGAAGGAATTAGTTGATCAATATCTTTTTTTAATTGTGTGTTGTTTTTATTTTTAGTCCAAAATTTTCGAAAAATACAAAAAAAATTGTAATTTTTCAAAAATTACAAAAATATTTTGCGTTTTTGTTTTTATTTTGACTAAAAAGTGAAATTGGTGAGAGATAGTTGTGTAAGGAGTTCCCACTCCTGATACGTATTTCAACCCATTTTCGAAACAAGTTAATTTTTGTTTATTTCATTTTGAATTATTTAATTTGTAAATTCTCCATAAAATTGACTAAAATGGATCTTCATATGCTCAGTTGGCAGGTATTATCAACATGCATGGTAACATACGGACATAAGCTGTAATTGAAAAGTTTGTAATATTCAGTGCTCTAGTTTAATTGGAGGAAGCATCTCAAAAAACAATGGTGTAAGAAAAAAGTCTGAGATCCGAGTTATTAAGTCCGTAGGGGTGTTTTAACACTTAGTGCCCTAAAACCAACTGGTTTGGGAGTCACTGGCCCAAAGCTCACTACATGGATCAAGGATGTTGCAAATATATATATATATCTGAAGTCTGAATAATTAAGTCTGTAGGGGTGTCTTAACACTTGGTGCCCTAAAGCCAATTGGTTTGGGAGCCACCGTCCCAACACTCGCTACATAGATGGAAGATATTGTATATAAATAAAAAAAATCAAAAAATAAAAGAAAAAAAATCAGAAAAATGAGAAAAATTATTCCACTACTGCAAAAAGGTGTGAATTCTGATAAAACTTTAGGACAAAAATATTACTCTCTTATCAACTGCACTTGTGACTATTGTGGGCAAAAATGAGTTGATTAATATTTTATTGGCTATATATATGGAGAATGGTAAATATAATCGGAGAATTTACTTATTCAGTAATTTAGAAAGAAAGAAAACAACTAGTGACTTGGAGTTGAAGTTTCACCTGATTAGTCACTAACTTCTTTATTCTATTTTCTCTTGTCTTTTTGCTTTTGTGTGCATTAGTTTCACTACCTTTTTACTTTTGTAAAATGTTTGTGGGTATCATTGCTGTAAACCCTCACGAGACTACAACTCGTCCACTAGGGACACCTAGGGATTTAAAGGCTTGTTGAATACGCTAAATGTAACCGTGATCCCTACGAAAGTGGCTTAGTTAAATTTTATTTTAAAGATGTTTATGTTATTTTATTTTATATTTTGCTCGAGGACTAGAAAAATGTTAGGTTTGGGGGTGTGAGTGGTAAATTTATCACTATTTCCCACTCATTTGACCTAATATTTTGTATAGTTTCTTGAGTTTTGTGAATATTTTGATGTGTTTTGTGTTATTTTGTAGATAAATAAAGTTTCAGAATATTCTGGAGGTGATTTTGGGCCAAAACAGTGAAAAGGACAAAAGGGCAAAATGGTCATTTCGCGGGTCGCGACGCGCAAGCTTTCGGCGTCGCGATGCCTAACATGCACCAAAAGCTGTTAACGTGTGCCGGTGGACACGTGTCAGAATCTAAAAAGTTTGACTTGCTAACGTGCGCCGGCCACGTGTCAACATCTCAGCCAATCCGCTAACGTGCGCCGTGCCACGTGTCATCATTCTATGGTGCCGACAATCGCCATCACACGTGTCATCCTGCGTGTCAGCCATGTCATCATCCACATCAGTAGTTGACCGAGTCAACGTGCCATGTCACTGCCACATCATCATAAACCAATCACGAAGTGCCACGTGTCACAGTCCTACGGTGCCGACAATCACTTTTGCCACGTGTCGCCACGTCAGTGCCACTTCAGCATAATCATTGAGTTGCCAGCCGCCTTACCATATGTCACCTTATCACCTTATCAGAAATGCCACATGGCAGATAAGAATCTGAGCCGATCAATCAGCGTTTGACACCTCAGCGCGTCGCGACGCAAGAAGAAACTTGCGCGTCGCGACGCGTGGGGCTTATTGACGCTTATAAATAGAGCTCGAAATTTCAGTTTTAGATGTACCTTCCTCTATGAATTCTCTGATGTAAATAAGAAGTTTTATATCTAGTTTATTATAATTTCATTTTTGTAATTAATTTTAATTACGTTTTGTAATTGTATTAGTAATTTACTTTCTTTACTTTTACAGTTTTTACTATTCAACCATGAGGAGGTAACTTCCATCTGCTAGGGTGAAAGGTAATTCTTTTACTATTGCTATTTAGATTAATCTCTCTTAATTATAATATATTCATTATTTAAAACTTGACTTAATAAGGATACCGCTATATTGGTCGGTTGATAATTCATTTTAAACTGGTTTAAACCTGACTAAGCAAGGATACTGCCAGATTGGTCGGTTGGTAATTAAACTTTCTTACAGCCTATATGGCAGGTTTATGGACAAATTTTGATACCGCCTATATGGCTGGTCGAACTTAATTTGACTTAATCAGGTTACCGCCTATATGGATGGTTGGTAATATCATCCCAAGTTAATATATTATATTAAGGGAGATATCTAAATTAGTAGTAGTAAAAGTAGATCATTTTACCTTAGCATTTTATTTTATTGTAATTTTACTTTTCAGTATTTATTTTACCGTATTTACTTTTCAGCATTGTAATTTATGTCTTTTATTTTTAAGTTTTTACTCGCCCTAGTTATGTGTCGTAACTAAGTTAGTTATCTAGGGTTGTGATGAATTTTAATATCACCGGTTTATAAGGGTTATTTTATAGTTTGGGTAATTTAAAGGTTTACTTATAAAGTCTTAAGCTTAATACGTCTTGTTAATTGGCCACTAATAAGATTGATCTGGTAAATATAAAATAAACTTGACAAAGGAATTTTAGGTTTCAGCCTTAGTCTTAATAGCTCACGATCTTCCTTGAGGATATATAACCCTTTAATAGATTTCCTTACAGGATAGACATATACCTGTCGGGCGGGGGTAGCCATAATTGGAACTTAAACTTAATGAATCCAGGTAATTTGGTTGACATAGACATATGGTTCAATTGGGTTATACTGGGTATTTACGTCTGACCATCGACAGAGGCTTTCGCATAATTTCGTATCCCAGATTAGTAAACTGATTTATTACACAAACATGAAATAACACTTAATCTTTTAAAAGATATTAGGAAGATTCGCAACCCTAAATAGTTTCTTAATATTGAATTTTCTTAAACCTACTTTCGTGCAATTTTATTTACTTGTTCAAAATCATCACTATTTCTAATCAATCAACCAACCTGTTAGATACTAGTAATCATTTGGCCTCATAAAATTAATACATTAGGTATTAAGTCCTCGTGGGATCAATACTTTTTATACTACTTGAATGATACGTGCGCTTGCGTTATACGCGTGTGATTACGCACCGGTCACCTGTTCCAAGGTCGTGATCTAGTATGGCACTTCTTCGATTCTAAGGTGAGACCACAATCGCCCAACCTTCAATGCATCCTTCAAACTCTCGAGGGTCTCAGGAGACTCGTACGTCTCAACTTCTAAACCAAATTATGGTATCGGTCTAAAAAACATTTCAACGGCTCATCATCCCACTGCTTTATCATCCTCAACGACCCGATCAGCTTCGTGGAAGCACAAGCTCATTTGAAATGATGATAATGGGATCATTGCCCACAAGAAATCCATCATATTGGAATTGATGCGATTTGCTTAAAATTTTAAAACAATTGAGTGGGAGCAACTTCATAATATTAAAAGCTCATGTTATTATGAAACATTAATGAAAACATATTCCTAATTTTAACATTCTCTTTTAACAGATGGGTTAAAATATTTCACAAACATTCAAAATGGCAAACAGAGTATCACTTCGTTCTATCCTTGATGAGCATAAACTCAAAGGGGACAACTACAATGACTGGTTTAGAAACCTTAAAATTGTCTTACGACAAGAAAATATTTTCTATGTTCTTGAAAGACCATTTCCCCTGAACCCATAGAAGATGTTGACCAAAATACATTTGATGCTTGGAAGAAATACGTTGATGATGATGAGCAAGCAGTTTGCATAATGCTTGGCTCTATGTTGGACGAACTTCAGAAAGCTCACAAAGATATGGATGCTCAAACCATCATCTTTCACTTGAAGGAGTTGTATGCAACTTCCGTTCATACCGTGAGATTCCAAGTGTCACGTGCCTTATTCCAAACAAGGTATAAGGAAGGATCTGTTAGTGGACACATGCTTAAGATGATTGGCCACATTAAAAAATTGACCAACCTCGGGTTCATCATGGATCATGAGATAGGTCACGATCTAATTCTTCAGTCTTTACCAAAAGACTTATCTAACTTTATTATGCAGTTTCATATGTCTGATAAAGAAGCTACTTTAGCAGAATTGCACAATCTAATAAAGCAAGCAGAGAATGACTTGAAATCAGAGCTTAAAACCTCCGTCATGCTTACGGGTACGGACCTGAAGTCACGAGGCTCAAAGAAAAATAAGGGCAAGGCCAAGGCTCCAGATCACCTAAAGCCTAATGGTAAGGTGGAGAAGAAAAAGGGAAATGGGAAATGTTTCTTTTGTGGAAAGAAGGATCATTGGAAGAAAGACTGCAGATCCTTGAAAGCCAAGGAATCTAGGGAAGCCCAAGAGGCCAAGAAGCCCAATGCTTCAGGTATGTTGTATATGATTGAACTATATTCTCAAAACTCTAAACCTTCTACTTGGGTGCTTGATACCGGTTGTGGGACTCACTTGTGTAACAATGTGCAGGCCTTGAGAAACAATAGGAGACTCCGTCATGGGGAGGTTGACTTACGCATGGGTAATGGAGCAAAACTGACCGCATTTTGCGTGGGGACTTATTCATTAGTTTTGCCGAATGGTTTAGTTTTAGACTTAGAAGATTGTGTTTATATACATTCTCTAGTAAAGAACATCATTTCAATTTCTTCTTTATGTAATAAAGGCTTTTCATGCCTAATAAGTTGTAATGAATGTTCTATTTATTTCAATGAAATAAAATATAGAGATGGTATTTTGAATAATGGTATCTATGTCTTACAAACTAACAAAGAATGTTCAACCTCTAATATATACAACATTAACTCGAATAATCTCAATGAATCACTTCTATGGCACAGTCGCTTATGTCATATCAATGAAATAAGATTAACTAAGCTACATAAGGATGGGTATTTCAGACCCTTCAAATATGAACCTTATGGAACTTGTGAGTCTTGTTTACTTAGTAAAATGACCAAATTACCCTTCAAAGGTAAAAGATAGCGTGCATCGAAGACATTAGAACTCATACACTCTAATGTATGCGGACCAATGTCAGTCACCGCTAGAGGTGGATTCTCCTACTTCATTACCTTTATCGATGATCACTCGCGATATGGGTATGTGTACCTTATGTGGTGCAAATCTAAAGACTTTGAGAAATTCAAAGACTTCAAAGCTGAAGTAGAAAACCAGTTTAATAAAAGTATTAAGTCACTAAGGTCTGACCGAGGTGGTGAATACTTAAGCAACGAATTTCAAGATTACTTGAGAGAAAATGGCATTGTTTCCATTGGACTCCTCCGAGAACTCCACAACATAATGGGGTCTCCGAAAGGAGAAATCAGACATTATTAGATATGGTCCGATCAATGATGCCAGACACGGATCTACCTCTTTCATTTTTGGGTCTTGCTTTAGAAACTACAACACTACTACTAAACCAAGTTCATTCCAAGACTGTTATTCAAACACCATATGAGTTATGGTCTGGGAAACGTCATAGTCTTAGTTATCTAAGAGTTTGGGATGTGACGCATATGTTAAGTTCACACAAACTAAAAAATTGGATGATAGGGCAATTAAATGTAAGTTTATTGGATATGCATTGAATTCAAGAGCATACGTGTTCTACGTCCCAAATGAACAAAGAACATTTGTCTCACGAAATGCTAAATTTCTAGAGAATGAATTCCTTCTCAAGAAATATAGTGGGAGTAGACTTGACCTCGATGAGGTACGAAAAGAACCAACTAACATAGAACTAACCCCAGGCCCCTCAAAAGGGTAGCGACGGAACAACCACAAGGTTATGAACTTAGAAGGTCTGGTAGGGAAAGATATGAGCCTAAAAGATATGGTTTCCATATTGATCAGGAACATGATCAGGTCAATGCGTGACATTGATTCAATCAACTGGCTTGAGGCCATGAAATCCGAAATAGACTCTATGTATCAGAATCAAGTTTGGGACTTGGTGGATGCACCTGAAGGGATAAAACCCATAGGCTTCAAGTGGATTTACAAGCGTAAAACTGATTCAGAAGGCAACATCCAAACCTATAAGGCTAGGTTGGTGGCGAAAGGTTATAGAAAAATCCAAGGAATTGACTATGATGAAACCTTTTCGTCTATTGCAATGATAAAGTCCATTCGAATTTTACTGGCACTAGCTGCACACTTTGATTATGAGATTTGGCAGATGGATGTCAAAACAACTTTCCTTAATGAGAACCTCGTAGAGGAAGTCTATATGACACAACCCGAGGGGTTTACATCTAAGGATGATCATAATAAAATTTGCAAGCTTAAACGATCCATTTATGGACTCAAGCAAGCCTCTAGAAGTTGGAATATACGATTTGATGAGACAATCAAAGAATTTGACTTCATCAAAAATGTAGACGAGCCTAGTTTTTACAGGAAAAGTAGTGGGAGTGGAGTTGTGTTTCTTTTATTATATATCGATGACATATTAATCATCGGGAATGATATTCCCATGATGCAAGCCACCAAGCAATGTTTATCTCATAATTTCTTTATGAAATATTTGGGATAAACAGCGTACATCCTCGAAATTAAGATCTACCGTAATAGATCTAAGAGGTTGTTATGACTTTCTCAATCTACATACATAGATAAAGTTTTGAAAAGATTCAAAATGAAAGATTCCAAAAGAGGTAATTTACCTACTTATCATGGAATCAAATTATCTAATGAGAAATATCCACATACTCATTCAGATAGAGAGCGTATGAGTAGGATCCATTATGCTTCAGCAATATGATCGATCATGTACGCCATGCTATGTACAAGACCCGATGTCTCTTATGCTTTTAGCATAACGAGCAGGTATCAGGCAAATCCTGGTGAGCAACACTGGGCAGCTGTCAAAACAATCCTCAAGTATCTAAGAAGAACTAAGGATGTGTTTTTGACATACGGAGATTGTTCTGAGATGAAAGTCATTGGTTACTGTGATGCGAGCTTTCAGACCGATAGGGATGACAACAGATCACAAACAGGATATCTATTTACTTTGAATGACGGAGCTGTCAGTTGGAAAAGCTCAAAGCAGTTAACTACATCGGACTCCACCACTGAAGCCGAGTATATTGCAGCATCTGAGGCAGCTAAAGAAGCAGTCTGGATAAAGAAGTTCATCACGGAGCTGAAAGTTCTTCCAGCAATAAAGAATGGCGTCACGATGTACTGTGACAACACGGGCGCCATTGCTCAATCAAAGGAACCTAGGTCCCGCCAGAAATCCAAGCATGTACTCAGGCGATTTCATCTCATCAAGGAGATTGTTGAGAGAAAAGAAGTTATTATAGAGAAAATACCCACAGAAGATAATCTTGCAGATTCTCTGACTAAAGGGCTGACTCAATAAAAGCATGATAGGCACAACCGAGAGTATGGTGTCCAGATTCATACTAGTTGGCTATAGTGCAAGTGGGAGATTGTTAGGGATATGCCATATACCCAACTTGTGGATGGGCTATATGTACATGTATTTGTAATATTTTCATTAAATAATAAAATTGCAATCTTTATTATACGCATCTTACATAACTTATATGAATAATCAAACATTGTAATAAAGCCATTGGAGTAATAAGACGATGGCTTCCACACCTTATGAGAATTATTACTCTCAAACGTTCCTAGTCATAGTTTTTTGAATAATCTTGGCGTTCACAAAGTGGAGAGACTATCATGATGATATAATCCGCCCTTAAGTGGGGTAGCTGATCTCATAGGCTACTAGTAGAGATTTGTCCGCTTGGTGTATCACATGGATGCTTGAGTTGCTCGTGTCCATCGAACTGACCGCCTAAAGTTTTCACATGGAGTGTTTATCCCATGTGTCTGTGAGAACTTTCATGTATCGATTGTATGACTAGTCCTTAGACTTGAGGTCCTTACAATCTTATGTGTGGATCAAATAACTTTGACATTCTCCTTCCTCGGTTCAAAAGATCCGGTCATAAGGGTATGATTGGGTCATTTGTTGAAACACATGAAGTTTGTAAAGATACAACAGAGCATCGCCACTCTCTCGGATAATATTTTCTTATAAGAGTTGTATTCCAGTTTGCGGGTTGATATGTGTGATCAGTGCTTGAGACTGTGGCTGCAGCGGAAGAATCATGTGAGATTCTTGGGTTAGCATAATTCATGACACTATCAACATCATACCTTTGACTATATGGGTAGACAATTTCCATACCCTAGGTCAAACAATGAGGATACAATGAGGCGAGGGACCGTATTATATGTAAATCGCATACAGAATGGGTATATATATATTTCCTTCTCATTTGGGGGCCTTGGCATGTTGCTAGATGTCGACCTTTGTCATTGAAATCGAACGACCATCTGATCAGAGGATAATTTATGTTCGATTAAATTATCACAATTCATTTCATGTCCAACTTGAGGGGAACCCAAAAGATCACATACAACAAAGTCGAAATCAATGGTTAACAGTGCACAATACAAATTTAACAACATATATGATTGTTGTAGGAATTGTTCATAAATGGTTCAATGTGTTTAATTATTGAACAGATCATTTATGAGGTTCCATAGTGGCTTAGGGATTGGTGAATGACTATACGGGCACTTTGGGAATCAGAATAAATAAATAAATAAATAAATAAACATGAATAGTAAATTTTTTTTGTTATTTGTTTTTTGAATTCCAATTCGGCCCAAACTCTTATTAGGGTTTTATAATCTCATTAAACCACAAACTTAAGATGCAATGGCTAAGATTAAATTAGCATTTATCCCACATCGGATTCTTAATTAATTTTGTTGTCTTTGGAGCACCTATATAAACCCAATGAATTCTTTATAAATTTTTACACCAAACCTTTCATATATTGGGTTTATATAAGTGAGTAATTCTAAAGTTTAAGAGTAAGCTACTGATTTTGAGGATCCTTAAGTCTAATTGACTAGAGGAACCTCGAGTTAAGAGTTTTGAGGTATTTGCCTAGGCTAGCACCAAGGGCAAAATACCCGTGCACTCAAGGCGTAGTCTTGCCGTTGAGTTTTGGCTTTGGTGTGTGCACCTTTGGAGGCCACACACTTGGGTGGCTCTTTGGAACATGGAAGAGCTTGTTGAGTTCGAGAAAAACTTGTAGATTGGAGGGAGGACTGGAGGAGTCTTCGGTTCAAGTAAGTCTTTTTCTTCCTTTATTTTAATTAGAGTTCTTATGATAGTTAGCATGTTTAGGTTTAAGTTCTTTGCATGTTTTATGAGTTTTTATGCTTAGAATATATAGTAACATGCCTAGGCTTGTAGAATAATCAAAACAAATGGGTCTTGGGTAAAGGGATATCGGCATCATAATTTGATTTTTCCTTGATTTTCCGCTGCGCACTCACGGCCGCTTCCCAATAATACACTCTAGAGTGACCAGAGAATCACAAAAAGTGGTATCAGTAGCTTTGGTTATACTTTGGGGTCGTAAAACTGAAGAACAGAACTAGGTTAAGAAAATTCGGGTTTCGGGAAAATTATCAAAAATCAATTTTGAGGATTCCATCAGCTAGTTCACGTGATACAACCATGGTGGTATTTTTCGGCAATCGAACGGAGGCTCAGAGGCGTTGCACGCACCGATAAGTGAAGCCTAGTCTCGATCACGCACCTGCTGGAGGTTGAAGACGACCACGCCAGTGCCACATCAGCGCACAGTCAGCGCCATGTCATCACACAGTTAGCAGCCACATCATCGACACATCATCTGCCACTTCAGCGGCACATGTCAGCCACGTCAGCAAGCCGGTCCCACTTTTACCACGTCAGCAACCCTGATAAATTTCATTAAGCCCCTGAAGTCTTTAAAATTTACAGTTTAGTCCCTGAAGTTTTAGAAATTTATAAATCAGTCCATGAGTCAGATTTGGACCAACGAAGTATCTAATCCATCATTTTCAACCATTTCAGACGCAACGGTGACCTCCGATTTGTGAAATTCCAGACCCGATATTAACCTATTTTATTTTAAACTTTAAAACTTAAAATGAAAATGGAAGATATCCATTCTGGTGCAATGATCAAGCTGACAACAACTAATTACTCCATCTGAAGGCCTCGGATGATAGATTATTTACACTGTAAATATTTTTTGATGTTATCGAGGTGAATGGAGTGAGACTAGAATCTATTAAAGAGTATGAATTTAATAAACTCAATAATAGAACTTTGTGTCAGATTATATAGTGGATCGGCCACAATGTCTTCCACCACGTAGCATAGGATACAGATGCTTACGAAATGTGGATAAAGCTGGAAGACATATTCCAGGCCAAGACAGCTCGGAATAAAGCCTTAATAATGAGGCGTTTAGTGAACCTGAAGCTATAGAGTGGAACTTCCGTTACAGAACACACCAATGAGTTTCAGAGCCTAGTGAACCAATTGTCTGCAATAGACATGCAACTGGCAGATGAAGTTCAAGTCCTCTTACTACTCAATTCTATTCTTGATAGCTGGGAAACATTGGTGGTTACTCTCAGCAACACAGCTCTAGGAAGTAAACTTACCATGCTTATGGTAAAAGGCGCATTGTCAAATGAAGAAGCCAGAAGAAAAGATGTGGGCTCAGATCAAACAGAAGCCCTTATCTCGTAGCATCGAGGAAGACAATGGGAGAAAAATCAAGGGAGATGGAAAGGTGATGAATACTAAAAAGTGCATATTTATTAGACGATAAGTTAATCATTTTACACTTATAGTTTCACTAATCCCCTTAAATTGACACATTTGTGAAATAATATTTTAAAGTTATGCTTTGAGTGTTTTTACTGTGTTATTTTATGTTTTTTTTCATGAAAAATACTGCTCGGAAGCTCGACGGGATAAATCAGACGTGAAAAATATAATTCTGCAAGCACATCGTAAATTCTGCTAGCACGTCATAAATTCTACAAACACGTCATAAATTCTGCAAACACGTCGTAAATTCTGCAAGCACGTCGTGACACGTGGAACCTTCTGTCGTGACATGTGTCCTACAACGTGGCTTTGTCATTCTCTAACACGTGTCCCCAACGTGGCTTCAACATTCTCTGACACGTGTCCACAACATGCATTCGCTGGTCTGGGTGGCGAAGTTGCCTATAAATAGGAGCGTCCGGTATTAGAAATTTTCATACTTTCTTTCATGATTCCTCTGTAAATCTTGGAGAGAGTTGTTTGTTTATTTACTTAAAGCTTTTTGTAATGTCTTTCTCTTTCAATAATAAAAGTACGAGTATATTTTATTACAAAATGAGTAGCTAATTTCTTTTCTGCTGGGGTAAGGGTGAAGCTTTTATAATGGAAACATAGATTAAACTCGCTTCTATTATAATAAATAAATTGAAATCTATTGATTAAAACTTGATTTAAATCTAGATTAATTATTGACAATCTTTCTACCGCCTTTATGGCTGGTTTTATCTTTCTACTGCCTTTATGGCCGGTTTTATCTTTCTACCGCCTTTATGGCTGGTTTATCTGTCTACCACCTTTATGGCTGGTTTTATTTGTCTACCGCCTTTATGGCTGGTTTTATCTTTCCACCACCTATATGGCTGGTTTTATACGATTTTGGCATAATTAAGTACCTTGATAGGACTTCTAATAGACAAACGGTATCACCGCCTTTATGGCCGGTTTTATATTTTTGGCATAATTAGTACTTTGGTAGGACTAATTATCGACATAAATGATTACCGCCTTTATGGCTGGTTCTTTAATTGGCATAATTAATTCCTATAATAAATTAAGTGGTGTAACAAAGGCAATTTATAAATTATAATAAAGCGAGATTTCTAAATGTTTAAAAGACTAAAAGTGGATCCCTAACTCCAGTATTTCATTCTAGTATTGCATTCCAACCTAAAAGTCTCCAACTACTTCAACAAATCAAACTTTTCTTTTCCGCACTGTTCATTATTCTATTTTCCTAAATCTCTTCTCTGTGGATCGACCCCGGACTCACCGGGTTATTTTATTACTTCGACACTATTATACTTGGGAGTAAAAGACCATTTTTCGAGCGTGTCAAAAGGCACATGCAAAAGCAGAGGCAAATCCACAGATGGGAGAAAGCCCGTATACAAGTGCTTCCATTGTGGCATAAAAGGCCACTTAAAGAAGATTTTCCGGAAACTGCAAACGAGAGCAGGGACAAGATAATAATCAATCGAAGAAAAATGATGAGGAGGCACTAGTAGTTACCACATGAGATGTAGCTATATGCTCCAGCCAGGAAGAAGCATGCCTTCACACTGCAACTCAGGATGTCGAGTGGGTGGCAGATACCGTAGCATCCTACCACATCACCCATCACAGGGATTTCTTCACAACATACAAAACATGAGACTTTGGAGCGGTGAAGATGGGAAATACCAGTTCCTCTTAGACAGTGGGAATTGGTGAAATTCAATTGTAGACAAATGCAGGGTATACAATAACCTTTAAAGAGGTAAGACATGTCCATGAACTTTAGCTAAACTTACTCTCGGGGGTAGCCCTTGATAAAAAGGGCTATGCTAGCCACTTTAGCAATAAAACTTGGAGAATGATAAAAGTGTATGAAACGCTTTCCTTACTCAGCGGAAACGTCTTGGAACACAGATCGGACTTGAAAAATTTTCCTACCCTTCCCTTGAACTGCCGAATGTTACTGCCACCACCACTGAAATTTTACTTCAATTTTAGACAAAATTCCAGCCCCGGGATAGTCCATGAATAGCCCCGAACAGCTGGACAAAAACTGGACTATTTTGGACTCGATTCGTGCGCAAAGCACAACAGAAACAGCCCCTGAAATGCGTGGACTATGACAATATTTTAGTTCTGATTTTTTACTTGAAAACAGCCCCAAAACACCATAAAATGTTCCAAAAAAAAAACTGGATTAAAACGAAACCAAAAACGAGTTCCGTTGCACCAAGTAAAGGGGCAGCAATGAGCAAAACAAAGCCTCACTACCGAGTACAATAAGAATAAGAAGACGATGATTATTTTTTCGACACCACAAAGTCTTCTGAATTATATCTCGTTACCAACAGAAACTTGTATGGGCAAGACTCACAAAATAATCCCTAAACGTTTCAGAGATTTAATCACACTTGTTGTTTGTTTTTAATTTCTTCTTGTTCTTTCTTTTGGTTTTGTCTCAACTTTTGAGAGAGACTGAAGAAGAAGAAGATGGAGGCTAGGGTTAGAATGAAAGACTTAAGCAAAAAGAAAAACAATTTTCCTTTTTATATTTAGGGTAATTGTTTCCAAAATAAAAACAAATCATTCCCTTTTTCTCCCCTCTCAAATTCGGCCATAACATATATTATTCATTAATTTTGTAACAATTGTATTTACTTCCATTAAGAAAATATATGTTACAAAATTGAATAATTAACACCCATTCAAAAGATGTAACTTCCAAAATAATGGCAAGGGTTTCCAAAACACATAAAATTTAGAAATTCCAAATTCACCATTTTATTTAAATAAATTGGAATTCCTAATTTGATCTTACATTAAATTATATCTTATATAATTTAATACATGTGTATAAATATCATATATTCATATATTAACTTTTAATATAAAGTTTCAAGTGTGACAAAATAATATTATTAATCATATTAATAATATTTATATATTTGTGAGTATATAATTGGACTATCCAATTATACTAAATCCGCTATAGTATATCGAGCTAGCACGGGGACCTAATGGACCTACGGTTCCGAGCTCTAATAATCTCGAAATATTAATTAAGCTCTTAATTAAATATTTCGAATTATTAACTCCGGGTTATTCCACTAAAAATCCTAAGTTGCACTCTCGTTGCCATAGATGATATATTAAGCCGAATCAAGTCGGTGTCCATCGATATAGTCACTACATACGAATTGACCTTTAACGAGTATCTCATAATTAGAGCTGGGTCATAATGTCTGTTATACCCCTCTAATTATTTATACCTTAAGTGCCATTGATTCTCTAATGAACGATTTATTCATAACCATTATGAATTTTAATCTTTCTATTCGTAATAGAAAGACTTGAGCGTTCAAACCGTTCAAGTACATAATCAACCCTTAAGGAAGACACTCTTATACTTCTCGCAAGAATGAGTGAACTCTATATCTATGTAAAATATTCCCAGCTACACAACAGACCATGCCCCCAAAGTACGTAGCTATTTTCGGGACTGCTATACCAACATCACTTTTATAAATCAAAGGACATAGCCTGTCATGCAGAAGTTCGTAGTACACTCAGGATTAAGATCAATCCATATATGATAATCTAGTAGATTGCAATGACTTTCTTTGTTTAACGGATGTTATAAGAATTTCATTTCCAACTGGGTCCAGTCCTATATGATCGCATCATACAAGGTGCCTTTATTCTCATGTCTCTACATAGACGATCCCGGATTAAGGTCGCCATATAAATATAGAATGTACCGTAGCTATAGATAAACCACAAACAAAGTACTCGCTTTGATTGCTCTTTATGGACTATTTAATATTACTTACTTCAGACTTAAATCCTCTTGTGTATAACACTCATACACTAAATCTGAAGGCACATAAGTAATTGACTGATGCGTAATCACATGCATATAACGCAAGCGCACGTATCATTCAAGTAGTATAAAAAGTATCGACCCCACGAGGACTTAATACCTAATCTATTAATTTTATGAGGTCAAATGATTACTAGTATCTAACAGGTTGATTGATTGATTTGAAATGGTGATGATTTTTAAATTTAAAAACAAGTAAATAAAATTGCACGAAAGTAGGTTTAAGAAAATTCAATATTATGAAAATATATAGGGTTGTGAATCTTTCTAATATCTTTTAAAAGATGAAGTGGTTATTTCATGTTTGTGAAATAAATTGGTTTACTAACCTGGAACACTAAATTATGTGAAAGCCTCTGTCGATGATCATATGCAAATACCCAGTTTAACCCAATTGAACCATATGTCTATGTCAACCAAATTATCTGGATTCATTAAGTTAAGTTCCAATTATGGCTACCCCCGCCTGACAGGTATATGTCTATCATGTAAGGAAATCTATTAAAGGGTTATCTATTCTCAAGGAAGATCGTGGGCTATTAAGTTTAAGGCTGAAACCTAAAATTCCTTTGTAAAGTTTATTTTAGATTTACCATATCAATCTTATTAGTGGCCAATTAACAAGATGCATTAAGTTTAAGACTTAATAAGTAAACCTTTAAATTACCCAAACTATAAAATAACCCCTTATAAACCGGTGATATTGGATTTCATCACAACCCCAGATAACTGGCTTAGTTACGACACATATTTACGGGTATTAAAAACTTAAATAAAATAAAAGACATAAAGTAAAATACTGAAAAGTAAATTGATGAAAAGTAAATGACGGAAAGTAAATGCTGAAATTAAATACTGAAAATTAAATGCTGAAAAGTAAATGCTGAAAGTAAATTACTGAAAATTAAATGCTGAAAGTAAATTGGTGAAAATTAAATGCTGAAAGTAAATTGCTGAAAAGTAAATGCTGAAAGTAAATTGCTGAAAGTAAATTACTGAAAAGTAAATGCTGAAAGTAAATTGCTGAAAGTAAATTACTGAAATGTAAATAGAGTAAAAGTACAATAAAAGAAAATACTGAGGTAAAAGGATCCACTTTTATTACTTCTATTTTAGATATCTCCTTTAATATAATATATTAACTTTGCATAATAATTACCAACTAGCCATATAGGCGGTATCCAGATTAAGTCAAATTAATAATTAATTACCAACCGACCAATCAGGCGGTATCCAGTTTAGTTAGGTGAAAACCAATTTTAAATAATTACCAGCCAACCAATATGGCTGTATCCTCGTTAAGTCAGGTTTTAAATAGTTTATATATTATAATTAATGGAGATTAATCTAAATATTAGTAATAAAAGTTTAACCTTTTACCCCAGCAAATGAGAGTTACCTCCTCATTACTGGAAAGTAAAAACTGAAAATTAAAGAAAGAAAAGTATTGTGCGTAAAATTAAATTGCGTAAAGTAAAAACTGAAAAGTATAGAAAAGAAAGTGCGAAAGCGGAAATTAATTATTGAAAGCTGTAAATAAACAAACAAGATACAATCTTCTTAGTATTCTTAAGGAATTCCTTATAAGAAAGTATGAATTTACAAATGAAATGGCTTGGTATTTATAGGCAAAATTTTGCCTCCATCAAATCATCCACCAAATCCAATATTAATTGCTCCACTAATTGCTCCACCAAATCCATTATTAATTGCTCCAATAATTGCTTATCATGTTTGGTGGTGATTTGATAATTTATTTATTAATTTATTTTTTTGCTTTGAAAATGATTAAAAATGACATTAATAATTACCCACAACACACTTATGGATGGTTCATCCATTTCAGGCATGAAATCTTCAGAATTTGAAATTATTTTATCTTTCAGAGTTGTAGATCTTTGAGTCTTCTTTAATCTGGAACTTGAATCAGCTCAATCCGATATCGGAGTAAACGTTTATGCCTAAAATACGACAGATGTGCAAAACTGGAATTTCCAAAACTGCAATTCGTTAAAACGCCATTTCAAGTTTCCAATCTCCAAAATTAATATGTCAAGTCCAATTTTTGCCCTTATTTGACCCACATTTCGTCCTAAATGATTTCATTGTGTCCCAATATTATTTTATCTGCAAAATAAACTAAAACACATCAAAACGTTCATCAAACCCGAGAAACTAAACAAAATATTAAGTAAAAGTGGCGGTAAATATTGATATATTTTCCGCTCATCACACCCCCAACCCTAATATTTTGCTAGTCCTCGAGCAAAACAACAAAATAAAATACAAGAAGTAATTAAAATTAAACTAAGCCACTTTCGTAGGGATCACAGTTGCATTTAGCATATGCAACAAGCCTTTAAACTCCTAGGTGTCCCTAGTGGACGAGTTATAGCCTCGTGAGGGCTTACAGCAACGATACCCACAAACGTTTTACAAAAGTAAAAAGAAAATAAAACTAATGCACACAAAAGCAAAAATACAAGAGAAAAGAGAATAAAGAAGTTATTGACTAATCAGGTGAAACTTCTACTCCAAGTTATTAGTTATTTTCTTTCTTTCTAAATTACCGGATAAGTAAATTCTCCGATTATTTTTACCATTCTCCATATACACAGTCGACAAAATATTAATCAACTCATTTTTGCCCATAACAGTCACAAGTGCAGTTGATAAGAGAGTAATATTTTTGTCCTAAAGTTTTATCAGAATTCACATCTTTTTGCAGCAATGGAATAATTTTTCTGATTTTTTCTTTGATTTTTTATTTTTTTATTTATATACAATATCTTCCATCTATGTAGCGAATGTTGGGTTGGTGGCTCCCAAACCAGTTGGCTTTAGGGCACCAGGTGTTAAGACACCCCTACAGACTTTATTACTCAGACTTCAGATATATATATTTTTGCAGTATCTTTGATCCATGTAGCGAGCTTTGGGCCAGTGACTCCCAAACCAGTTGGTTTTAGGGAAATAGGTGTTAAAACACCCTTACAGACTTAATAACTCAGATCTTAGACGTTTTTTTTTTACTCCATCACTTTTTGAGACGCTTCCTCCAATTAAACTAGAGGACTGAATATTACAAACTTTTCAATTATAGCTCATGTCTGTATATTACTATGCATGTTGATAATACTTTCTCACTGAGCATATGAAGATCCATTTTAGTCAGAATTATAGAGAATTCACAAATTAATTAATTCAAAAGGAAATAAACAAAAATTAACTTGTTCCGAATTAGGTTTGAGATACGTCTCAGGAGTTCCTCTCTGTTTGATGGTCCAATAAGATTTGCCTCCGCCAAGGGTTTTGAAATGATTCCCAAAACTTGACTGCCTCCCTCCTGTACAGCTTTTGAAACGATCCTTATAAGTCCAAGATTGCCTCTGCCATATACTAAGTGCATATTCCTTGCAGCTAAGACTCGACCTAATTCCTGTGCTGCCTCTACGTATTGTGGCTTAACACCAACACTAGTACCGCAAAATACACAGATATTTTCAACTCGTCTTCTTGAAGTGCAATGATGAGTTGAATTTATAACACCTGAAAAGGGTGAGTAAAATAATAGCACTAGTACCTGCCAAATGACAATTATTAGTTAAACAATAAAATAAATCGTGATAGTCAAAAAGGTCTAGATCATGTCGGAGAAAATAAAAGAAAACAACAAAACAAATTACAATTATTAGGAAAAGACAAAGAGATATAATATTTACAAGAAAGGTAGCGGCTTGATTGACGTCTATGCGTCAGGGGCAAGCTTCCCATCCAATTTTCTTATAAATTGGCAAACAAGATATTTTTGAGTCAAATTCCCGATACTTAACAATAATCTTTCCTTTTGGAATTATGCGTATAACACACAAATCTCATGATACACATACCCACTGGGATGTGTCTCAAGAGTTTTAGATATATCATCCAAAGACTCCTTACTCAAGCCATCCCTAATGAAATTAATCTTATCTTCGCGGTTATCAGACACCATTCCTAAAGAACGACAACGAATATCACAAAACATACGAGCACATTTATAACAGATACACATTCTTTTGGCTCTTCTATTTTTAGCTTATGTGCTTCTTCCTAAACCAGGCAGATGTGAAATAAAAGAGTCAGAAGACTCACCTGGCAATCGGACCCGTGCTTCAATAATCCAACGAATGTCAGTAAGAATACCTTTGATCATCAGTAACCTCATCCGTTCCAAGCGAGCTTTGTAGACTTTCATCAGAGATTTTTGAGGGAGAGAAAGAAATTGCTTGCGAAGATTTGGGAGAACTTCTTCCATCCTGAAATGAATTAACCTGCAAAAAGTAAACACACAAAAATAAAACACACCAGATTATAATATATACACAAATTACATGGGTTGCCTCTCTGCTAGCACTAAGTTTAAAGTCGTCAGCTAGACGTGACTTCTCGAACGTTAGGCTGGATCTGAAAGTGTGACACTTTCTTTTTGTCGCTCAAATGATTCTCCCCAGTAGTGCTTAAAACGCTTGTTTTTAACCTTGAAAGTTTTGTTGGAGTCAGGATCATGTATCTCAACAGCTCTGTCTGGTAAAACCTTGGTGATCACAAATGGACCTGACCACCGTGATTTTGGATTCCATGGGAAGAATTTCACCCTTGATTTGTTTAACAGTACCTTCTGCCCTGGTTCCAGTTGTATGCGCACTAACTTATCATCTTGTCTCTTCTTGGCATTTTATTTGTACAATTTGGCATCCTCGAAGGCTGATTGTGAAATTCCTCCAATTCGTTGAGCTGGTGGAAATTTTTCTCTTTTGTTGCTTGTAGTGTAAGAATTGGCTTTTTCAGTGCGAAAGGTGTTTTATCTTCAAGCTCCATAGGCAATTGACATATTTTAAGTTTGTCAGTAGAACTTTGCATTGCATTGAGTTCTGAATGGTATTGTGTATCACATCAAGTCTGAAACATTCTTCATTCTTTTCATCATCTGGGAAATTCATGGCCTTGAAAACATTGAATGTTACTTCTTGGTCATGTACCCTCATAGTTAATTCTTCTTTTTGTACATCAATAATGGTTCGACCTATAGCTAAGAATGGTCTCCCGAGGATGATTGGCACATCTGCATCTTCCTCCATATCAAGGACAATAAAATCTGTTGGGAAAATAAATTTGTCAACCTTGACCAGCACATCCTCAACTACGCCTCTTGGAAATACGAGCGTTCTATCAGCAAGTTGTAGTGAGACTGAAGTGTGCATTGTTTCTCCAATCTGCAGTTTCTTGAAAATAGAAAAAGGCATCAAGTTAACACTTACACATAAATCACATAAAGCCCTACCAAAGTTATATTCTCCTATGATGCAAGGAATGATGAAACTGCCAAGATCTTTCAACTTTGGGGGAAGTTACCTATAAATGATGGTGCTGTATTCTTCTGTCAATGCTACTGTCTCGTAATCTCCCAATCTTCATTTTCGTGAAAGAATGTCTTTCATGAATTTTACATAGCTGGTCTTTTGTTCCAAGGCTTCTGCAAATGGAATGTTGATGTGTAGCTTTTGGAACACCTCTAGGAAATGAGCAAACTTCTTGTCCAGTTTGTTTTTCTGAAGACACTGAGGAAAAGGTGGAGGTGGAGTGATTTGTTCTTTTTCCTTTGCTTCTTTTTACTCCATCTGTTGCTTTGTTTCTTTTGGAACTTCCTCAGCAGTTGTTTTGGCTCAAACATATTTGTTGATTTCAGTACCGCTTTTCAACATGATGGCATGACATTGCTCATTCCCTCGGTTCCTTGGATTGGGTTTTGTGTTGCTGGGAAGATTACCTGGTGGTCTGTAACTTTGAGCATTGGCCAGTTGTCCGATTTGATTCTCCAGTGCTTTGATGGAAGCAGATTGGCTCTGAAAGATAGCATCATATGCTCCTTGTTGCTTTTTGAACATCTCTACAATCCATTCTTTCATTTTTGGTTCTTTTTCATGTTCCTGGCCTTTGTTATGTTGTTGAAATCCTGGTGGTGGATAGTTTTGTTGTTGTCCTGAATTGTTGCTCCATGAAAAATTTGGATGATTCCTCCACCCTGGGTTATAGGTGTTGGAATATGGATTGTTCCCATGTCTGTTGAAATTCTTGACATAATTCACCGTCTCTTTAAGTTGGTTTGGTTCCGGTGCTCCTCCACATGGTGAACTTGTGGATCCAGTGCTGAGAGTCTCCATGAATTTGCATATCTGATCCAGCTTGGCGTTGACTGCTGTATTGGCTCCACTTTCATAAATTCCTGCAATTCTTTAGATCATGCTCCTTTCTGTTGGCCACAAGGAATTGTTGTTGGCCATTTCTTCGATTAGGTCCCAGGCTTGATCTTCTCATTTTTCCATTAAATCTCCTCCAGCAGCAGCATCGATTGTGGTTCTCATCAGTCCAGAAAGTCCATTATAGAAGGTTTGAACTTGAAGCCATTTTTGAATCTCATGGTGAGGACATTTCCGGAGCAAATCTTTGTACATTTCCCAAGCTTCGTAGAGAGTTTCTGAGTCTTGTTGCACAAAGGATGTGATGTCATTCCTCAGCTTTCCAGTTCTGGCTGGTGGAAAGTACTTTGCAAGAAATTTGGTGGCTAAAGTGTTCCAAGTTGTGATAGAACCTGCTGATAGTGAATGTAGCCAAACTTTATCTCTGTCTTTCAAGGAGTATGGGAAAATACGCAGTCTCATTGCTTCTTCAGCTTCTCGGTTGTAATTGAAAGTGCCGCAAACTTCCAGGAAGTTGCTGATGTGGGCATTAGGATCTTCAGTTGCATTCCCCCCAAACTGAACTGACTGCTGAATCATCTGAATGCATGTTTTGATGTCACCTGCATTTGCTGGTAAGGGAGGAAGTACAATACAGGAAATGAGGCCGTCAACCACCCGAATGGTTCTGTCTCGAATGGGAATCGGTGGTGCAACGTTCAAAGGTTTAGGTTCCATGTTAATGATTGGTTCTTGGCCTTCTCGCATTTCCCTTCTCAACTGTCTGATGGTTCTTTCAATTTATGGGTCAAGCGGTCGAAGGTCAAAGCTTCTGGTTCATCTCATGAAGTTTTTGAGAACCTGAAACACAAGAAAATAAAAACAATAAGTAAAAAGAAATTAGATACAAGTAAAGGTATCTAACCTCTAAACTAATAGTGAAAGATAAATAAGTCCCTGACAACGGCGTCAAAAACTTGACCGGTGCGTAATTACACGCGTATAATGCAAGCGCACGTATCGTTCAAGTAGTATAAAAAGTATCGATCCCATGAGGACTTAATACCTAATCTATTAATTTTATGAGGTCAAATGATTACTAGTATCTAACAGGTTGATTAATTGATTTGAAATGGTGATGATTTTTAAATTTAAAAACAAGTAAATAAAATTGCACGAAAGTAGGTTTAAGAAAATTCAATATTAGGAAACTATCTATGGTTGTGAATCTTTCTAATATCTTTCAAAAGATAAAGTGGTTATTTCATGTTTGTGAAATAAATTGGTTTACTAACCTGGAACACTAAATTATGCGAAAGCCTCTGTCGATGGTCAGACGCAAATACCCAGTTTAACCCAATTGAACCATATGTCTATGTCAACCAAATTATCTAGATTCATTAAGTTTAATTTCCAATTATGGCTACCCCCGCCCGACAGGTATATGTCTATCCTGTAAGGAAATCTATTAAAGGGTTATTTATCCTCAAGGAAGATCGTGGGCTATTAAGTCTAAGGCTGAAACCTAAAATTCCTTTGTCAAGTTTATTTTAGATTTACCATATCAATCTTATTAGTGGTCAATTAACAAGACGCACTAAGTTTAAGACTTAATAAGTAAACCTTTAAATTACCCAAACTATAAAATAACCCCTTATAAACCGGTGATATTGGATTTCATCACAACCCCAGATAACTGGTTTAGTTACGACACATATTTACGGGTAGTAAAAACTTAAGTAAAATAAAAGACATAAAGTAAAATACTGAAAAGTAAATTGCTGAAAAGTAAATGACGGAAAGTAAATGCTGAAATTAAATACTGAAAATTAAATGCTGAAAAGTAAATGCTGAAAGTAAATTACTAAAAAATAAATGCTGAAAGTAAATTATTGAAAAGTAAATGCTGAAAGTAAATTACAGAAAAGTAAATGCTGAAAGTAAATTGCAGAAAAGTAAATGCTGAAAGTAAATTGCTGAAAGTAAATTGCTGAAAAGTAAATGCTCAAAGTAAATTGTTGAAAGTAAATTGTTGAAATGTAAATAATGTAAAAGTACAATAAAAGAAAATGCTGAGATAAAAGGATCCACTTTTATTACTTCTATTTTAGATATCTCCCTTAATATAATATATTAACTTTGCATGATAATTACCAACCAGCCATATAGGCGGTATCCAGATTAAGTCAAATTAATAATTAATTACCAACTGACCAATCAGGCGGTATCCAATTTAGTCAGGTTAAAGCCAATTTAAATAATTACCAACCGACCAATATGGCGGTATCCTCGTTAAGTCAGGTTTTAAATAGTTTATATATTATAATTAAGGGAGATTAATCTAAATATTAGTAATACAAGTTTTACCTTTTACCCCAGCAAAGGGGAGTTACCTTCTCATTACTAAAAAGTAAAAACTGAAAATTAAAGAAAGAAAAGTACTGTGCGTAAAAGTAAATTGCGTAAAGTAAAAACTGAAAAGTAAAGAAAAGAAAGTGCGAAAGCGGAAATTAATTACTAAAAGTTGTAAATAAATAAACAAGATACAATTTTCTTAGTATTCTTTAGGAATTCCTTAGAAGAAAGTATGAATTTACAAATGAAATGGTTTGGTATTTATAGGCAAAATTTTGCCTCCATCAAATCATCCACCAAATCTATTATTAATTGCTCCACTATTTACTCCACCAAATCCATTATTAATTACTCCACTAATTACTTATCATGTTTGGTGGTGATTTGATAATTTTTATTATTTATTTATTAATTTATTTTTTTCTTTGAAAATGATTGAAAATGACTTTAATAATTACACACAACACACTTCTGGATGGTTCATCAATTTCGGGTATGAAATCTTCAGAATTAGAAATTATTTTGTCTTTCAAAGTTGTAGATCTTTGAGTCTTCTTTAATCTGGAACTTGAATCAGCTCAATCTGATATGGAGTAACAGGTTATGCCCAAAATACGACAAATGCACAAAATTGGAATTTCCAAAACTGCACTTCGTTAAAACGCCCTTTCAATTTTCCAATCTCCAAAATTAATATGTCAAGTCCAATTTTTGCCCTTATTTGACCCACATTTTATCCTAAATGATTTCATTGTGTCCCAATATTATTTTATCTGCAAAATAAACTAAAACACATCAAAACGTTCATCAAACCCGAGAAACTAAACAAAATATTAAGTAAAATGGGCGGTAAATATTAATATATTTTCCGCTCATCAGTAATCTAGGGTATTATAGATAATTTATTATATGCGAAAATTACCCAAACATTTTGATAAATGAATAATCCATCATTTTATTTCAAAACATATAAAACTGTTTACATTACATGCAGCTATAGGGCATACATCCCAACAATATCCCACTTGCACTAAAACAAATGAGACATGTTACGTAATCCTAAACCATCTAAGTGACCTTCAAAAACTTTAGCCGACAAGGTCTTTGTAAATTGATCGGCCAGGTTCTCGACGGATGCAATCTTTGTGACAGTAACGTCTCCTCTCTGCACTATCTCTCTGATGAGATGATATTTCCTCTCTATATGTTTTCCCCTATTGTGGCTTCTTGGTTCCTTTGAATTTTCCACTGCACCACTATTATCGCAATAAAGTGTGAGTGGTCTATCCATATCTGGAACAACTTCCAGATCTCCCAAGAATTTATGGAGCCAGACTTCTTCCTTAGATGCTTCACAAGCTGCTACATATTCAGCCTCCATAGTGGAGTCAGTAATGCAAGATTTCTTTATACTCCGCCATACTATAGCCCCACCACCTAGGGTAAACACTAATCCAGATGTTGATTTGCTAGAATTGATATCTGTCTGAAAATCAGAGTCCGGATATCCCCATAGGATCATATTCTCATCGAAATATATAAACATATAATCTCTCGTTCTCTTAAGATACTTGAGAATGTGTTTCACAGCCACCCAGTGATCCAATCCTAGATTCGACTGAAACCTACTGACTACTCCCATTGTAAAAAAGATGTCTGGTCTTGTGCGTAATATAACATACATGAGACTACCAACTGCTGAGGCATATGAAATATGTCTCATTTCCTCAACATCTTGAGGTGTCTTAGGAGATTGTTCATTTGACAAATGAATTCCATGTCGATAAGGCAGATTGCCTTTCTTGGAATTTTGCATCCTAAATCACACAAGGATCTTTTGGATATATGATGCCTGAGACATAGCTAACAGTCGTTTCTTGCGATCCTGAAGTATCTGAATCCCAAGAACATAACTGACCTCTCCCAAATCTTTCATTTGGAATTGGTTAGCTAGCCAGGTTTTCACGTCCGATAAGGTCTTTACATTATTCCCAATAAGTAAAATATCATCGACATATAAAACAAATAAAAAACCACCTTCTCGTCAATGATGCACTTGTATACACAACACTAATCAACATTATGCTCAAAATCATAAGACTTGATCGTGGTATCAAATCTTATATTCCAAGATTGAGATGCCTACTTAAGTCCATAAATGGAGCTTTGCAGCTTGTAAACCTTTTGCTATTGACCTTGGGCTATAAACCAATCTGGTTGTACCATATAGATACTCTCATCAAGATTGCCATTCAAGAATGCAGTCTTGACGTCCATTTTCCAAATTTCATAGTCATAATATGCGGCAATAGATAGAAGAGCGCAGATGGATTTGAGCATGGCTACTGGCGAGAAATTTTCCTCATAGTCAAATCCCTCTTTCTGGGTATAACCCTTGGCCATTAGCCTAGCCTTGAAGGTATGTACCTTCCTGTAGGACACAGAAATCAGCGACGCTGTTCTAGGCTCGCGGCCTAGTTGGGAGTACGGAATAGCCTATGTCTAAGTTTGCATGTTTGAAAAGTAATTTATCACCACGACAAACACACAATAACACACGGCAATCTCATACTTTAATCATATAATACGGAAAGTAAATAACAACCTAAACATAATGCAAATCCCAACGCAAAATATTCTAACCATGCTTAAAAATAAACAACTAAATCATACTTAAATAATAAATAACATACTAGACTAAATCATGCTCAAATACAAAGTTTGGATGAAACGAAATACGTGTCTCTCAAGTGGTACGTGGAATTGTATCCCGAGTGCAAACCGCAATACCATCCATTTGGATTCGGCTCTGAAATTTATGTCCGGGTTTCCATCCGATATACCACAAGAAAGAACACATATCCATTCACCCAACGGCCACAACACAAATCAACTAACGACTCTCATGCGAAGTAAATTTAATAAATAACCAAAAGATGAATGAAAATAAATAAAAGAGGTGCCCTCAGGTCTAACCTTTTATGTCGCTTCTTGGAAGTGCGTTACGCGGTTGTTGGAAGGTTTGATGATCCGCAACTCCTCTGGTTCACTAACTCAACATTTTCCTTCGCTGTTTCGTTGTTTGGGCTGCTGTTTTCACTCCGTTTCGCTGTTGTATTCGTTCTATTTTCTGGTCACTATTTTTTGGTAATTTAGGGGACTGTTTTGGCATGTTTGGAGGGGTATTGGACTGCTGTTTTATGCAGTTTTGAGGGGGAATTCTGAGCAGTTTGTTGTGCAGTTTTAGGGTGTTTTCTGAACAGTTTTAAGGACTATTTATGTGGCAATTGGCTGGCAGTGCAGTGGGTTATGTCTCGGTTATTTGAAGGACTGAACAGGGAGCAGTTTAGGCGTGACTTACTGGCAGGTTTGTGGCAGTGAGTTGAGCTATATGTGAAGGGGATTTACGTGGAGTTAAGGCTATGGCTGATGCGTTGAGGAAAGGGTTACGTGAGGGTAATTTGGCGTGAGTGTCTTGGCGTTTATTGATGAGTTGAACAGCTGGTCAGGGTTTGTAACGTGTATGCTGCGTGGCTTTAAGGGAAGCAGTAGCTGATGTGTTGAGAAGGCAGTGGCATGTTGGGTCAAATGCATGGAGTTGGCTGGTTAAGGCAAGGGGGAGTGAGGCCAATTTGGCGTGAGTGAGGGAAGCGAGCCAAAAGCTATTAGTGTTTAGAGTTGTGAGAAAAGAATAGAGAGGGGACATGAATGCTAGGTTATTTTTTGTGTTTTCGTGAGAATGAGCCAGGGGTTTAGATGTGTGGTGAAGGGTTTTTTTTATAGGCAAAGGGATGAGGGCTTCCCCTGTTTGAGAAAGAGAAGGATTTGTGCATTAAAGGGAATATCTTTTAAATTAGTATGTGATAAGGAAATATTTTAATTACGGAAGTGATTTTATTTAATTTGATTTATTCTGTTTTAGTTAGGGATATGAATTAGTTTAATTAGGCAAGGGATACATGGGATTTGATTTGTATCTTTTAATTAGGGAAAGTGATTGTCTTGATTAGGAAGATGATTTATTTAATTTTGGAATGAGATTTAATTTAATTTAATTTAATTGGATTTAATTTGTGACATGTGTTTTCAATATTTTTAATTATTTTTGGATGTGATTTAATGGGCTTGGGCAAGGTGGGCATGATGTGTGTCTTTCGGGGTTTGGGCTAAGGATGTGTTTTGAAACAGGGGTCTAACAAGCGAACCCGAAGCTAATCCAGCGAACATAAATGTCCATTCTTGACTCTTCCCTTCCGACGTCCGTTTTCCATGGCTTCCACAATTAAAGAGGTAGTGTCTCAATATGAGACTCATAATCGGGAATTATATGCAAAAATGCAGTGCCTACAGTCACCCCCACTTTGATGGGACTTGTGCAGTGTGTAATGGTGACAATCCTATCAAAGTTATGCAATGCATTTTTACTTACCTGGTTCACCAGCTGCCACTTGACTTGCATGCTGCTTCGAACTGAGTTGATATGGTGGCGAGGTTCCTTGAGCCCTGGGCTTTGTTCCCGAACCACCAAATGTGAATTATATTGATGATGTAGTGGGCCCTTGACCCTGGGACGCATCCCAGAACTACAACTGATGTGTGGGCCCTCGACCTTGGGACACATCCTAAAAGTGATGATGAATGAACTCCTGGCTCGCCAGCTGCCACCTGAATTGCCTGTTGTTTTGAACTGAGTTGATGATGTAGTGGGCCTCGGCCCTGGGACGCATCCTAATAACTGCAACCGACAACGGGGGCTTCGACCCTGGAACGCATCCCAATACCGCTGACAAAATGGGCCTCGACATTGGGACACATCCCAATAACTAATGATGTAGTGGGCCTCGACCTTGGGACGCATCCCAATAACTGCAACCGATAACGGGGGCCTCGACCCTAGTACGCATACCAATACCGCTGAAAAAATGGGCCTCGACCCTGGGACGCATCCCAATAACTAATGATACAGTGGGCCTCGACCCTATGACACATCCCAATAACTGCAACCAACAACGGGGGCCTCAACCCTGGGACGCATCCCAATACCGATGACAAAATGGGCCTCGACCCTGGGACGCATCCCAATAACTAATGATGCAGTGGGCCTCGACCTTGGGATGCATCCCCAAAACTGCTGATGATGATGTGGGCCTCAACTCTGGGACGCATCCCTAAAATTGATACTGATGTGGGCCTCGACCCTGGGACTAATCCCAAAACTACTACTGATGTGCGGGCCTCGACCCTGGGACTCATCCTCAAAACTGAAACTGATGTGGGCCTCGGCCCTGGGACTCATCCTCAAAACTGATAATGCTATATTTCTATTTCTGGTTGGCTTGCATTTGCCGCTTTCTCATTTTCTTTAAAACCTGGAACAAAAACAAGACAAAGATTGCATGTATATGACGTGTATGTATGCATGCATGAATGTGTTTCCTATTCCGATGGGTTAGGTCTTCCTTGTGCTCTTTGGTGCTTCTTGCCTACAAAATTCTTTGGTCGCCCCATGGGTCTGCTTGCAATTTCTTTCTGCCAATTCTCTTCTGGTAATTGCTCAGTTTCCTTTGGTCCCATGACTCAAGATCTCGTTGTTCCCCTTATTTGCGGGGTGGTAGACTGGTCGCCCCCAGTCTTGATTTAGCTTTCTGCTCTCCGCTGCTTGTAATAGGTCAAGGTGTACCACGTGATGTGGCATTCCCTATTCTCATACTATATCACATGCTACGAAATAGTTCTAATAGTTATACATATTATTGCCCTCAAAGAATGCTCAGTAATGAAACCAGAGAACCTTCAAAACATTCAATGCAACTCAAATAAAACTCTTTGAATAAATTATCTAAGCCAGACTCAAAGTGTGTATGTGCAAAGGTTCCTTTGCAGATTCATCCCCAGGTAAGCCAACTCAATGATTTTGTCAAAAAACTGGGATCGATGGGTCAAACCAACCTAGATGTCTCAATTATGCTTGCAGTTGTTTTTCTGTGCTCAATGTGGTATGGTTTTCTTTCTCTTTTGTCTCTCTCTTTTTTCTTTCGTTTTGAACTTTTTTTTTCCTTTTCTTTTCTTTTCTTTTTCCATTTTTTTTTTGTCAACACTCATACCCTTTAAGGTAGCATTTCTTCTCATGGTGGTCCTAATACTTGCCCATGGGTAGCTTCACGCTTATCGGTTATAGGTGGTTCAATTATTTTCTTTAGAGAGTTTTCTTTTATTTCAACCATACCACACATCATAACATAAGCAAATCAAGATAGACATCTAAGCAAACGGTCATTCACCGACCTACAATTTCTTTAACTAGTCACATTGCCAACTACTCAGGTTTTCACCGCTAAGAACCTATAGTGAAGTGCTTACGAGTCTAACATAGATCAATCACTTAAAGTATCAGATAAAAACACATCAAGAGTTTATCGTTTCTAGGATTTCACCCTAAAGCAAGCGATTTCATCATTGGACTTATGCCTAACTATTAAGGACTAAAAACAAACAATTTTTTCTTTTTTTTTTTCTTTTTTTTTCTTTTTTTTCTTTTTTTTTTTTTTCCTTTTCTTTTCTTTTCTTTTCTTTTTCCATTTTTTTTTTGTCAACACTCATACCCTTTAAGGTAGCATTTCTTCTCATGGTGGTCCTAATACTTGCCCATGGGTAGCTTCACGCTTATCGGTTATAGGTGGTTCAATTATTTTCTTTAGAGAGTTTTCTTTTATTTCAACCATACCACACATCATAACATAAGCAAATCAAGATAGACATCTAAGCAAACGGTCATTCACCGACCTACAATTTCTTTAACTAGTCACATTGCCAACTACTCAGGTTTTCACCGCTAAGAACCTATAGTGAAGTGCTTACGAGTCTAACATAGATCAATCACTTAAAGTATCAGATAAAAACACATCAAGAGTTTATCGTTTCTAGGATTTCACCCTAAAGCAAGCGATTTCATCATTGGACTTATGCCTAACTATTAAGGACTAAAAACAAACAATTTTTTCTTTTTTTTTTTTTTTTCTTTTTTTTTTTCTTTTTTTTTTTTTCCTTTTCTTTTCTTTTCTTTTCTTTTCTTTTTCCATTTTTTTTTGGCCCACCATGGTCTTTCTATCATTGCCGTAAAATTTTTTGTTTCTCGACTTCTTTTTCCCGATATCCATGTTTGCTAAACTCTTTTTGACAAATCTTTCTTTCTTCTCTAACAACGGATATCTATGATGGCTTTTAAGACACAGGGGTTAACATGATGCATGTATGCATGAGATGCATGTAATATATAAGCCCATAAAAATTTTATACTAGTTGGCCCATTATCATTTTAAAGTATTCAATCACACTATTGCGAGATGCAAACTTATCCCGGTTGAAAAGACCCAACAGGTTTACACTTTGCGATAACATTGCTAAACAACTTCAAATGATAAGAGGCCCAAACATAAGATGGCCCATCGGCATTTTAGAATCTTTTGGCCCAACTGTCATAAAGCACGAACTCGTCCCAGTTTAAATGGCCCAACAAGCCCATACCTCATGACAAAAAGTCCAACTGATTCTAAATGATGATGTTCCTAAACGCAAGCATAAAGAAATAATTTCTACTAGTTCTACGACTACGGTTCACATGTGGGTTTACATGAGTGTAGACAAAGGCTCTCGCTGGCGAAGGATTGCCCACAACTAGGACTCCCCACTCAAGGGTTCGGGCGACCAAGTGAGCACACCTTTTTTATACCTTACGGTACGTGCCAATGAGCTATGGTGCGTGACTGACTGTCAAATGGAATTCCCATTGTAGATTCCCCAGATGGAGGGTGGAGGGAACTCTTTTAAATACCCAAGCCTCTTAGGCTCTTATCGTTTGGTGACAAGAATAAACAACGAGTCATCCACATTAGTCCATCACAGTAAGCTACGAGTACATGATTATCTAGGTGTCTTCACAGCTTTTCCTTATAGAAAGGTAGTGAATGAAGGAATACACCAAACCATTACCAAGCTTTAATAGTACCTTTGATTAAACCACTTTCAACTCACGGTAAACATGGTTAACTAAAGCACAAATCATAATCATTACAAGACATTATTTCGGGGCCAATTCTCTATCCCCGGTGGAGTTTCCAGACTGTAGGACATAGAAATCGGCAATGCTATTCTAGGCTCGCGGCCTAGTTAGGAGTACGGAATAGCCCGCGGGGGAACTAAACCAGAGAAATAACATGGAGTCGCCACCCGGTGTGAACCGAGACAAGATTTAAGGCCGCACTCACCCCTCGCAAGGGAAGACCTCAAACCTGTTGGGTTCGGAATGGTCCCTTACTTATGTCACTTGTAATGATGTGATTTATGCAATATCTTAACCGAATCTACGCAACATGCTTAAGAACAACCTATATCTAGTTCATGTTTATAAAGATAAATCCTATGTCTAAGTTTTCATGTTTGAAAAGTAAGTTATCACCACGACAATTTCATAATTTAATCATATAATACGGAAAGCAAATAACAACCTAAACATAATGCAAATCCCAACGCAAAATATTTTAACCATGCTTAAAAATAAACAACTAAATTATACTTAAATAATAAATAACATATTAGACTAAATCATGAACAAATACAAAGTTTGGATGAAACAAAATACGTGTCTCTCAAGTGGTACGTGGCATTGTATCCCGAGTGCAAACCGCAATACCATCTATTTGGATTACACTATGAAATTTATGTCCTGGTTTCCATCTGATATACCACAAGAAAGAACACATATCCATTCACCCAACGGCCACAACACAAATCAACTAACGACTCTCATGCGAAGTAAATTTAATAAATAACCAAAAGACGAATGAAAATAAATAAAAGAGGTGCCCTCAGGCCTAACCTTTAATGTCGCTTCTTGGAAGTGCGTTACACGGCCGTTGGAAGGGTTGATGATCCGCAACTCCTCCGGTTCACTAACTCAACCTTTTCCTTCGTTGTTTCGTTGTTTGGGCTGCTGTTTTCACTCCGTTTCGATGTTATTTTCGTTGTATTTTCTGGTCACTGATTTTTGGTAATTTAGGGGACTGTTTTGACGTGTTTGGAGGGGTATTGGGCTACTGTTTTATTTGGTTTTGAGGGGGAATTCTGAGCAATTTTTTGTGCAGTTTCAGGGTGTTTTCTGAACAGTTTTAAGGGCTATTTATGCGGTAATTGGCTGGCAGTGCAGTGGGTTATGTCTCAGTAATTTGAGGGGCTGAACATGGAGCAGTTTAGGCGTGATTTACTGGCAGGTTTGTGGCAGTGAGTTGAGCTATATGTGAAAGGGATTTACACTAAGGCTATGGCTGATGCGTTGAGGCAAGGGTTACGTGAGGGCAATTTGGCATGAGTGTCTTGGCTTTTATTGATGAGTTGAAGGGCTGGTCAGGTTTGTAACGTGTATGCTGCGTGGCTTTGAGGGAAGCGATAGCTGATGTGTTGAGAAGGCAGTGGCGTGTTGGGTCAAATGCGTGGAGTTGGCTGGTGAAGGCAAGGGGGAGTGAGGGTAATTTAGCGTGAGTGAGGGAAGCGAGCCAAGAGTTATTAGGGTTTAGAGTTGTGAGAAAAGAATAGAGAGGGGACGTGAATGCTAGGTTATTTTTTGTGTTTTCGTGAGAATGAGCCAGGGATTTAGATGTGTGGTGAAGGGTTCTTTTTATAGGCAAATGGATGAGGGCTTCCCTTATTTGAGAAGGAGAAGAATTTGTGCATTAAAGGGAATATCTTTTAAATTAGTATGTGATAAGGAAATCTTTTAATTATGGAAGTGATTTGATTTAATTTGATTTATTCTCTTTTAGTTAGGGATATGATTTAGTTTAATTAGGCAAGGGATCCATGGGATTTGATTTGTATCTTTTAATTAGGGAATGTGATTTGTCTTGATTAGGGAGATGATTTATTTAATTTTGGAATGAGATTTAATTTAATTTAATTTAATTGGATTTAATTTGTGACATGTGTTTTAAATATTTTTAATTATTTTTGGATGTGATTTAATGGGCTTGGGCTAGGTGGGCGTGGTGTGTGTCTTTCGGGGTTTGGGCTAAGGATGTGTTTTGAAACAGAGGTCCAACAAGCGAACCCAAAGCTAATCCAGCGAATTAAATCCAACAGAAATGTCCATTCTTGACTCTTCCCTTCCGACGTCCGTTGCGGCTTCCACAATTAAAGAGGTAATGTCTCCATGTGAGACTCATCATCGGGACTTATATGTAAAAATGTAGTGCCTACACTTCCCATCTGCTCCCCTCTTCCTCTTGCAGACTGAGTTGGAGTACATAGACTCCATCTCTAGGTTCATGGCTTTGAGCCGTTCCTCTTTGTCAGAATCATCTATTGCACTATGATAGGTTAATGGATCATCTATACCATCGATGGATGGGATAACTTGTGCCTCTCCAACCCCAAGGAAGCGATTAGAATGTCGTACAACCCTCCCACTGCATCTAGGTGGTAGATCATTCTGAAGAACTTGCATCTGACACTCAGATGTTGAATGTGCTATATATTTGTCAACTGTCATTGATGATGGAGTGCTGGTCGAACCAGCAAGTAACTCTTGAGTAACACTTTACTTCGAGGCTTGAACACCCTCATATAGTCCTCCTCTAGAAACGTAGCATTTGTCAATACAAAAACTTTGTTATCTTCAGGGCAATAGAAGAATCCACCCCTAGTCTCATTAGAATAGCCTACAAAATAGGCAAACCTGAGAACGTGGCTCCAATTATATAGTCTTATTCTTCCGCACATGTGCTGGACACCCCCATATGCGGAAATATTGTAAACTAGTTTTACAACAACTCCACAACTCTCATGGAGTCTTAGGAACAGACTTAGATGGAACTACATTAAGGATATGTATTTCACTTTGTAACGCATATCCCCAAAACGAACTAGGTAGTGAGATATAACTAAACATAGATCTCATCATGTTTAGTAGGGTCTGATTTCTCCTTTCTACAACACCATTTTGCTGTGGTGTTCCAAGCGCTGTGAGCTAGGATACTATCCCATGCCCAACTAAGAATTCCTCAAAATCTCTGTCAATGTATTCTCCTCCACGATCTGATCATAGAGTCTTGATTGTTTTATCTAACTGGTTCTCAACCTCAGCACGATACTCTTTGAACTTTTCAAAAGTATCTGACTTGTGCTGTATTAGGTAAACATACCCATATCTGGAATAATCGTCAATGAATGTGACAAAATATTCTTAACCACCTCAGGCTCTTACATTCATCGGTTCGTAAATGTCCGAATGTATAAGCTCTAGTGGTTGACTGGCTCTTATACCTTTTCCAATCAAAGGTCTTTTGGTCATTTTTCATTCTAAAAAGGATTCGTAGACTGGTAAAGTTCGGAGCTTTAACTGGTTTAAGACTCAGTTCTTTATCAATCTGTCTATCCGGTCAAGGATGATATGACCAAGTCTAAGATGCCACGGATATGTGTCATCATGAGAAATCTTTTGCCGTTTAGTTTTAGGTTACTCAACCTTAAATATTTCAGCATTGAGCAATGACTTATGTGTTAACGGTCTTAACATATACAAGTTATTTTCTGAGTTTCCTGTGCATATAGTTAATCCATTTCTACAATTTATAACTAAATTGCTATTAAAAGGAATTGAATAACCATCATCGAAAAGTTTAGAAATAGAAATCAAATTCAAGCGAAAACCATGACTGAATAACACATTGTTCAAATTTAAATAACTATTATTTGTAAAATTTAAACTAGAAACTCCCGCTGCTTTTACTGAAACGGCATCCCATGTCCCGACCCTCATGCTGTAGTCACCTTCAGTAAGGTCCCTCCATGAGTCAAGTAGCTGCAACAAACATGGTTAGTGGCTCTAGAATCAACAATCCATGTGGATTTATCATCCTCCACTAATAGAGTTTCGATAACGAGTAAATCATATTTACATGTATCCTTTTTCTCCTTCAGCTCAACGAGGTATTTAGGACAATTCCTTTTCCAATTCCCGTCCCTGTTGCAGTGGAAACACTTTCCCTTGGGTTTGGCATCCTAGGAGCCTTTCTTGTTGTTCTTCTTCATGGGCTTAGCCTTAGCCTTCCCTATGTTATTCTTCTTCATCTTTGCAGATTTAGAAGACTCGGCAATATTTGCCTCAGCACTGGGTTTACATAGATCAACAAGCATGGACTCGTATAGGGTGAGTTCATTTAGCAACTGTGTCAAAGTAAAAGTCAACTTGTTCATAACATAGTTGCTTTTAAAACGCAGGAAACTCTTCGGAAGAGTTTCCATAATCATGGTCACCTGGCTACGCTTGTTAATACGAGCTTCATGGGTTTCAGCAGTGTTGAGATAGGTCATCATCCTCAAGACGTGCTCTCGGACTGATGTCCCATCCTTCATCCTAGCAATCATCGCTGAGACCACGGCCTCATGACGTTGACGCTCCGAAGGCTGCCCGAACATGCCCTGCAATGACTTCATCACTTGAGATGCTGAAACCATAGGTTCATGCTTTACAACAAGAACATCAGACATTCCTACTAGCAAGTAGCAGTGGGCTTTCTCATTAGCTGCGACCCATTTCTGGTAGGTATCGCACACAGCTTGGTTAGTATTTCTGGCCGGCTCGGGAGGACACTCCTCCATCAGGACAAACTTTAGGTCTTCACAGACCAAGATGGCGTTCATGTTACTTTTCCACTTAACATAGTTTTCTCCCGTTAATTTTTCATTTGAGAGTATTGAAATAATTGGAGAAACCATGGCTGAAAAATGAAATAAACATGCATTTAACATTAATCGCATACTAAAATCATCAAACAATATTGGTATAAATTAAACATAATGTATGAACCATGAATAACGAATTAGAAACCTAACAGAATTACTATGCCACAGAAAATTTATCATCCCACAAGTAAGTGTCGCCGTAGGGTAGGTCAAGTACTTGCATGATAAATCGAGAAAATCTTAGTCGATTATATATACGGGAATAACTCTTATTCCATATTAAAAAACTATAGTTTGATTTGATCAAAGAATTTTATTAACATTTAATTATTCCTTTGTGAGTGTGACCCGCCGTTTCGGGATCCTTGGACTTAACAAGTGAAGTGCCGCCGTAGGGTAGGTCAGTTCACAAGATACATCTAGAATCTATATCCTCTCGGAATCCAAACCTGATATTGACCCAAAATGGACACCATCCGTAGGGGGACGAAAGCAAAACCATCTCGAGGCGCCTTTTGAATCTCACGTTTTTGGACTAACAACAGAGATCGTGGGATATACTGTCGCATATCCCTCTCCCCACACTATTTTAAAATTAAGGTTTCTATTTATAAAATATCTAATATTTTAATATAACTAGTGCGAATAAATTTATGGCGGCTAAATCATAACTCTTATTTACACTAGTACACTATTAGTGACCTAACCAATTTTAACTCTTAAAATATGTATCATAATTTCCATTAGTCTCTACTAATTTATTACTCAATTAAACTAATTTACTAGAGTGGTATTAGTGACCTATTATATTTTGACTTTTAAAATACTAGAACACTAATAGGTTTAAAATTTTTAGAATCCTAAAATGGTCAAGATATATATTAAACTATTTAATAATATTTTAATGCGTTGTAAAATCCAATGGTACGTGGACTTGTATCCCGTGCAAACCACATTACCGTCCATTCAAATTCGACTATGGAATTTATGTCCGAGTTTCCATCCTATATACCAATGGAATTTATTATGCACTTATTAAGCCCAATATATTAGAATTCAAATTTTAAACCATAAAACAATTAATCCAATTAATTATTTTTCCATGCATATTATATTCTAATTTAAATATTTTAAATCACATAAAATCATATTTTATGTCTATAATGATTCCAATGCATGTTATGGCATGTGAACTGTAGGAGTACACCCTAAGCTATATGACATGTTATCCAAACAATTCGAATTAAACTTACATATAACAAAAAAAAATTTATTTTTGCATTGACTGATCTCTTATTTTTCCTATACTAATCTAATTAGTATAAAATTACCCAAGGCATCCATTGGTCTTCAATTCACACTCCAAGGTGGTGTTTACTCCTTTTGCGACTTCGGTGCTCCAAATTACAACAATTGAAATTTTACATTGCAAAAAATAAAAATACAACAATTGTAAACAATGGCCTTATGGCCTTACATCCCAAAAACAAAACTAACAATAAAATAAGAGCCGGAAAAATTTACGACCAATGTAAAATCCATTCATCACATGAAAACTAATAATCATTCATCATTGGATATTATTTTGTGCCTACTCATCTAAACATGCATATAAATATTTATAACTCATATAACATATTAAAAACAGTAACTTTAAATGAAAAAGAGAAGGGTTAAGAACATTTTTCAACCTTGCTCTCGATGCCAATTGTATGAAAAGCTTTGCTTGCGCAGCGGAAACGTCTTAGGCACACAGATCGGACTTAAGACTTTTTCTGCTCTTCCCTTGAACTGCCAAATGTTACTGCCACCACCACTGAAATGTTGCCTCAGTTTTATATAAAATTCCAGCTCTGAAACAGCCCAGAACAGTCCCTGAATAGCCCCGAACAGCCGGACAAAAACTGAACTGTTTTGTACTCGATTCACGCCTAACGCACTGAAGAAACAGTTCCTGAAATGCGTGGACTATGGCTATGTTTAAGTTCTGATTTTTCACTTGAAAATAGCCCCAACACAGCCCCAAAACACCACAAAATGTTCCCAAAAAAAAAAACTAGATTAAAATGAAACCAAACCGAGTTCCAATTCACCAAGTAAAGGGCGGCAGTGAGCAAAACAAAGCCTCACTGTCGAGTACAATAAGAATGAGAAGAAGATAATTATTTGTTTGACACCACAAAGTCTTCCGAACTATATCTCGTTACCAACGAAAACTTGTGTGGGCAACACTCACAAAATAATCCATAAACATTTCAGAGATTTAATCACACTTGGTGTTTGTTTTTAATTTCTTCTTGTTCTTTCTTTTGGTTTTGTCTCAACTTTTGAGAGAGAAGAAGAAGAAGAAGAAGAAGAAGAAGAAGAAGAAGAAGAAGAAGAAGAAGAAGAAAGAAGAAGAAGAAGAAGAAGAGAAGAAGAAGAAAAAAGAAGAAGAAGAAGAAGAAGAAAATTGAATAATTAACACCCATTCAAAATATTTAACTTCCAAAATAATGCCAAGGTTTCCAAAACCCATAAAATTTAAAAATTCCAAATTCACCCTTTTATTTAAATAAATTTGGAATTCATAATTTGACCTTACATTAAATCATATCTTATATAATTTAATACATGTGTATAACATCATATATTTAACAAAACCATATCTTAACTTTTAATATAAAGTTCAAGTGTGACAAAATAATATTATTAATCATATTAATAATATTTATACCTTTGTGAGTATATAATTAGACTATCCAATTATACTAAATCCATTATAGTATATCGAGCTAGCATGGGGACCTATGGTTCTGAGCTCCAATAATCTCGAAATATTAATTAGGCTCTTAAATCTATGTAAAACGTTTCCAGCTACACAACAGACCATGCCCCCAAAGTACATAGCTATTGGTCGGGACTACTACACCAACCTCACCTTTGTAAATCAAAGGACATAGTCTGCCATGCAGGAGTTCGTAGTACACTAAGGATTAAGATCAATCCATATATGACCATCTAGTAGATTGAAATGACGTTCTTTGTTTAATGGATGTTATAAGAATTTCATTTCCATCTGGGTCCAGTCCTATATAATCATATCATACAAAGTGCCTCCATTCTCATGTCTCTACATGGACGATCTCGGATTAAGGTCGCCATACAAATATAGAATGGGCCATAGCTATAGATAAACCACAAACAAAGTACCCTCTTTGTTTGCTCTCTATGGACTATTTAATATTACTAACTTCAGACTTAAATCCTCTTGTCTATGACACCCATACACTAAGTCTGAAGGCACATAAGTAATCTAGGGTATATTAGATAATTTATAATATGTGAAAATTAAAAAAACACTTTGCTAAATGAATAATGCATCATTTTATTTCAAAACATATAAAACTGTTTACATTACATGCAGCTCTAAGGCATATATCCCGACAATAAGGTGCCATAGTCATCGCTCGAGGATATATTTGTGAAACTTTGTACAAGACTCATGTGCATTGACCGGCGTAAACACACACGTATAACGCAAGCGCACGTATCGTTCAAGTAGTATAAAATATCGATCCCACGAGGACTTAATTCCTACTGTTGTTATTAATTATTGAATCTATTTATTTACAAATATCTAATTAAAGGGAGAATAGAATTGATTGCTTGATTGATTTGGTTGATTGTAGATTTGCTAAATAAATAAATAAAAAGATAAAAGAAAATACTAAGGAAAATAAAAGACACAAAGTTCTTAAGGTTGTGAATTCTTTTAATATCATTTAAAAGATGAAGTGATTATTTTATGTTTGTGTAATAAATCAGTTTACTAACCTGGAACACTAAATTATGTAAAAGCCTCTTCCGATGGTCAACTACAAATACCCAGTATAATCCAATTGAACCATATTCCTATGTCAACCACATTACCTGGATTCATTAAGTCTAAGTTCCAATTATGGCTACCCCCGCCCAACAGGTATATTCCTATCCTGTAAGGAAATCTATTAAAGGTTATCTATCCTCAAGGAAGATCGTGGGCTATTAAGTCTAAGGCTGAAACCTAAAATCCCTATGTCTAGTTCATTTTAGATTTACCATATCAATCTTATTGGTGATCAGACAATAAGAAGCATTAAGCTTAAGACTTAATAAGTAAACCTATAAATTACCCAAACTATAAAATAATCCCTTATAAACTAGTGATATTAAAAGTCATCACAACCCCTAGATAACTAACACATAACTAGGACTAATAAAAACATAAAATAAAAAACATAAAAATAAAACATAAAATAAAAATACTGAAAAGTAAAATAAAATAAAATGTTAAGGTAAAAGGAATTATTTCTACTATTACTTATTTAGATATCTCCCATTAAAATAATATATAAACTTGTAATTATAACCAGCCATAAAGGCGGAACCAAAATAACCAGCCATAAAGGCGGAACCAAAATAACCAGCCATAAAGGCGGAACCAAAATAACCAGCCATAAAGGCGGAATATATGTTTTATTACCAACCGACCAATCTGGCGGTATCCTGATTAAGTCCAATTTAAATAGTAAATATATTATTTTTAAGGGAGATTAATCTAAATAGTAATAGTAAAAGAAATTACCTTTCACCCGAACATAAGGAAATTACCTCATCATGGTAAATAGTAAAAACTGTAAAAAGTAAATAGTAAATAGTAAAAACTGTAAAAGAAAGTAAAAAGTAAAAATTAAATTACTATTATTACAAAAAGTAATTAAAAATTATTTACAAAACTAAAAAAAGTAAAAACTTAAAGAGTTTAGAGAGGGAAACTCTCTCTTTAGAAGGATTTGAAGAGAGAGGATGGTACAAATTTCTGAAATCTGGTTCTGAATTTATAGGCGCGGATGGGGTGCGCGCGTCGCGACGCGCGCTACAGTGACACGTGTCACTTGGTGATTCGACGGCTCAGATCTTATCCGATGACGTGGCACTGTTCATGACGTCATTGCTTACGTCAGACTGATGATGTGGCACTGTTCATGACGTCATTGCTGACGTCATGCTGACGTCACTGTCGGCAACTGTCGGCACCGTTGGATGGGTGACACGTGGCATCCGGCGCACGTTAGCAAGTCCGTTGTGATGTTGACACGTGGCACGGCGCACGTTAGCAAAGTCAAACTTTTCAAATTGTTGACCCATTGACCACGGCGCATTTTAGCAACTTCGGCGCAGGGTGGGCGTCGCGACGCCAAGGCTATGCGCGGCGCGACGCGCAGAAGACGAAATTATTCCAGTTGACGCATTTTTGACCGGTTTTGTCCCAAATTGCTTCCAGTGCTGTCCAAACTTTATTTATCTGCAAAATAACAACAAAACACATCAAAACGTTCATAAATCTCGAGAAACAATACAAAACATTAGGTCAAATGAGTGGGAAATAGTGATATAAATACCACTCATCACAGATATATATAGAAAGCCCCAATGTAGCTGAACATGAGGCTTCTAAAAATCTGTGGCACTAGAGACTCGGTCACATGAGTGAAAATGGGTTGTCTACATTGACAAAGAAAGATCTAATCACTGTCTCCAAAAATGCTACTCTAGATCATTTCAATCATTGTATACTCGGTAAGCAATATAGAGACTCTTTCATTTTCTCTTCTACAAGAAGATCAAGGTTACTCGGTCTAGAGTACTCTGATGTTTGTGGTCCATTGGATATCAATTCACTAGGTGGTAATAAATACTTTCTGATTTTCATTGACGATGCTTCTCGGAAAGTATGGGTGTATTTTCTGAAATCAAAGGATCAGGTCCTGAACTATTTTAAACTATTCCATGCCATGGTCGAGCGTGAAACATGGAAGAAACTGAAGTGCCTTCGCATAGAAAATGGAGGCTTATACACTTCTAGGGAGTTCGATGCCTATTGTGGAAGCCACGACATTCGACATGAAATGATTATTTCACCTACTCCACAGCATAATGGTGTCGCTGAAAGGATGAACTACACCATTATCGAGAAATTCATAAACATGATCAGCATGGTTAAGCTGCCAAAGCCATTATGGGGAGAAGTTATTTGTGCCGTCTGCTACCTGATCAACAAATCACCATTTGTACCGTTGAAATTTGAGATTCCGGAGAAAGTATGGTCTGGTAAGAATCCCTCATATTCTCACCTCAGAACATTCAGTTGTTTAGCCTTTGCACATGTATCCAATGAGCTCAGGTAGAAGCTCGATGCAAGGACTACTCCATGTATCTTCATAGGCTATAAAGATGAGGAATTTGGATACAAGCTATGGGACCAGAAGGAAAGGAAGGTCATCAGAAGCAGAGATGTAGTGTTTCTTGAAGACCAAATAATATAAGACATTGAAAAGCCCAAGATGTCTTCTAATTCCAATACTGACAAAGCTGATGCAAATCCAGACACAACCCCAGCACCAACACGAGTGACCACCTACGATGATGGGGTGCAAGACATGCCAGAAGCAAAACCAGAAGAGGAAGGTGGTGTGGAGCTAGGAGGGCTGCAACCCGCTCCATTAGAGGCTACAAGATCATCCACGGATCAGGATGACAACAGACAGCCAGAAATCAGTGAACCTTCAGTACGAAGATTTGAGCGAGCCCGGATTCCATCAGCCAAATACTCATGATCTGAATACATTCTGCTGATTGATGAAGGGGAGCCAAAAACTATCAACGAAGTCGTATCTCATAAAGACAAAGACAAATGTCTACACGCAATACAAGATGAAATTGAATCTCTGTAGAAAAACAACATTTATGAGATAGTCAATCTCCAAAATGGAATGAAGGCACTGAAGAATAAATGAGTGTTCAAGCTCAAGAAAGATGGCAATGAAAATGTGGTGAAACATAAAGTCGGCTAGTAGTCAAATGATTCCTACAGAAAAAAGGAATTGACTTTGATGAGATCTTTTCACCAGTAATAAAAACGGCTTCAATCCGAGTTATCCTAGGATTGGTAGCGTTTGAACTTGGAGCTTGAACAGATGGATGTCAAAACATCATTTCTTCATGGTGATCTGAATGAAGAAATCTACATGGAGCAGCCGGAAGGATTCAAGGTTTCAAGAAAAGAAAATCTTGTTTGCAAGCTGAAAAATAGCTTATACGGGCTCAAGCAAGCACCAAGGCAGTGGTACAAGAAGTTTGACTCATTCATAGTGGGTCAAGGCTACAAAAGAATTGCAGCAGATCAGTGTGTATACATCCATAGGTTTCTAGATGGAAATTTAGTGGCTCTTCTACTATATATGGACGACATGTTGATTATTGGACAAGAAGCAGCGAAGATCATCCAGTTGAAGAATGAACTCTCCAAGTCTTTTGACATGAAAGACTTAGGACTAGCTCAACAGATTTTGGGAATGGAGATTGTTCATGACAGACAGAACATGAAGTTGTGGCTTTCATAGGAAAGTTATATTGAATGGATAATCAGGAGGTTCGATATATCGAAAGCCAAACCAGTCAGCGTTCCACTAGCGCACCATTTCAAATTGAGCGAGAGTTTATGCCCCTCAACCAAAAAAGAGATAGAAGAGATGTCATTGATACCATATTCTTCAGCTGTTGGAAGCCTAATGTATGCAATGGTATATATCAAGCCAGATATTACACACGCAGTGGGTGTAGTGAGTTATTTTCTCTTTAACCCTGGAAAGCAACACTGGGAGGCAGTCAAATGGATTCTAAGGTACCTCAAGGGTATATCAAAGTTTCCTTTGTGCTATGGGGGAGCTGATCCGATCTTGGAAGGATATACCGATTCAGATATGATATGAGATATTGATGATAGAAAATCTACAACATGTTTTCTCTACACTTTTACAGGGGGTGTTGTGTCATGGTAGTCAAGATTGTAGAGGTGTATTGCATTATCCACAACAGAAGCTGCGTATATTGCAGCAGCGAAAGCATGAAATGAAATGTTGCGGTTAAATCATTTTCTCCAAGAATAATGGATCAAACAGACATAATACAAGATATATTGTGACAGTCAGGGTGCTCTGGACATGAGCAAGAACTTAATGTATCACTCCCAGATGAAGCACATCGATATTCACTATCATTGGATACGCGAGGTGATGGATCAACAACTGCTGAGACCAGTGAAGATCTATACAGATGAGAATCCAGCCAACATGTTAACAAAAGTGGTTACTCGGGAAAAACTAGAGTTGTGCATAGACATATCTGGGATAGCTATCAGATGACGATTGTTTCGAATGCAGCTGGAGGGGGAGAATTGTAAAGTCCAGCTGCAGTTGCATGAACTGTATGAGCCATGTATGGTGCCAACCTTTGAAGACAAATGAATCCAGCAAGCTTTGCACAAGTTGTAATCCAGCAAACATCAACTTACAAAGAAACTGCCAAGCCTTCCAGAAGATCAAGCTACTGCCATCCAAGCAAACTTTTGGCGGAGTTGAAACTTAGAGAAAGAATACAACAAACTTTCGGTGGTGACTGAGAGAAAGGTGGAAACACTGTTCAGGTGTTTAAAATGTAAGCTTGACAGTGAATATAAATACAGAGCTCATTCTTGAGCTTAGGACATCCCAAAGTTGTAAAATAGAGAGAGTGTAGTGAGGTTTTTCTTAAGTTTAAACACTTGTAATTCTATTCTTATAAGTAATAGAAGGTTTCGGTTTTTTCCTCCAATACACTCTAGAGTGATCAAAGAATCACAATATTAGCATATGACCATTATTCTCATATCATTCGAATATATTTTTATCAACCTATCAGCATTTTTCTCATTCCTTTTAGAACCTAATTAATGATCATGGATTAACCAAGCGAAACATAATCTCTATATAAGCGCTATGATCGTTTAGATTTTCTTCTTTTTGTAATGAAATAAAATAATATACTTATTTAAAAAACTAGAATATTATATATAATATACTCAAAAAAAACTAGAATATTCTACGTATTTTTTTTATGTAATATTTGGTATAGTAAATTTGAGTTGGAAAAAAAATAAATGGTAGGAAAGTTGCACCATTTTAGGGCAATAATAGTACCAGAAATAATAGATTTGAGTTTTAATGAACACACACACATATATATATATATATATATTATATATAATATCGTGCTAATAGTTCATATGTAGTATAAATATCTAAAATATGTTAGAGCAAACATTAATAAGAGCATAATTTTTTATTGGTTAGTTTTGATTATTGGGAGCTAAGAATTCAAGTCTCATTTATGGTGTATAGTACCATTCACATTTAATTCGTATGTATTCGGTGTATTGATGGGATATCAAATTAAATTAATCTAAAGCATTTTCCATTAAATGAGATGGGTTATATGGATCAATTTGTAACATCTCGTCATAGGCGAGATGCTACCAACAAGAAACGGTAGAACCCATCTCCATGAGCCTCAGAACACATACAAATCATTACTTGCATACATACAAAAACCATAACATATTCATACATTCTAACACACATATCAAGTCATATCATGTCAAACATCCAAAGTAGATATTGCATCCATATAACATACCGTATCATTTTATACTTTCACACAGATCACATAGCTTGGCCTCAAGACACAACAAACACATACACATACGTATGGGCCCAGACTTATACAGAATAAGGACCGTGGTGTTAACTACTATTGTGTGGCTCCCATTTCCTCCAAAGCTCATCTTTGAAAGTAGAAACCTAAAACCTGCAATATAAACACCAGAAAGTGGGGGAGGGTTAGATCGTTTAGAAGACCTGGTGAGTGAACATAGAAAAGAAGTTCAAACGATATGTCAGATACATATACATATTCATATAGCATAAATACGTCAAACCTGATCAGATGAACTTGACAGAACTGAGGAACAGAAACGGGAGTCATAAACATATACAAACCGTAAGATAAGTTGTTATCCATATATCGATACATACTGAAACATTATACGATAGCCTATAACAAGACTAAAACCTATAACAAACTGAAACACTACACATGATAGAGTACGGAAACCGAAACATGACAGGAGATCTAAAAACAGGACGTGACAGGACTAAAAACTAAAATAATGTTAGAAGAAAATATAACTTATCTTTTATCAGAAAATAGAAATGAAATCCAAAATCTTATGCATTTCTTTCAGATAATCATATAAAAAAACAACAAGACGTCCATTGCCGATTGCGCGAATAGATTGGACAATGTCCATAACATGACCATGTTGATAGAGGGTAGCAGGCTGTCGTTTTTCGATGGTCAAGACCCAAATCAGAACATGCATCACGGAGGGTCCAAAACCATAAAAATACCACCAGACACCGTGACGGAAATAGATTTTTAGGCATCTCGACGGAAACATAATTAACGATTTTAAAACTCAAAAATAGATTTCAGATGCTAATTAGATGAAAACATATCATTTTCATATAGTCAAATACGAGTTATCCGAAATCGTTTTTTTTCAAAACCCTTCTAAAACCATAATCGAAAACATCGATAAAATATAAAACATAATATCATAAAAACCTATAAATCAGAAATATGGACTTACAAAACCGACACGTAACAAAGACTGGAAACTGAAAACTAACATCAAGAGTTATACGAATGTCAATTGAAAATACACATAAATAAAGCACTTCTTATAAGCTGAAGATAGAGAAAACATAAATCAGAAACACCTGACATATATTCATAAGCCAGAAACATATACAGATAACTTAAACTGTCAACATAAATAAAAAATATAAACTGAAGACATAACTGAAGCATATACTTATTATAGAAACTGACAATAGAATTGATTACAGGAACTGAAAACTTAAACAAAAGACGAGACAAATACGTAAGTTACATTACTAATACATATACAGAGGATATCATATAATGTAAAATGATAACACATGGAAAGAAATAATGTCCCCTCATAGAATGAAAACCAAACGCCGGTATACAAAATACAATGGAAATGGCTCGTATGCGAAATCCATCATGCTTCCACAGGGCCGAAACTATGAATCTCGAGTCTAAGTATAGTTAGCATATTCAAACTGACAAAGCTAATACGCTCGTGATGCATGATATGCTCATGACATGCTAGACAGTCATTTTGATGTGACTGATATAGTCACTTGAAACACCCAAAACATGATAACCATGCTAGACCACTCCAATCATGTGGCTATGATCAACCCAAACCCTTGGTGGACACCACTAAAACATCATGCACATACTTCACAACATGCAACATACACTTAAGTATATACATCATAGCTACTCGTTACCAGTTAACACGATAAGGCTCTAGGCTATACTAAGGCACACACAAAATTATCACCAACACTTCTAGCATCCAAACTAAACACATTTATATAGCCATCACAACAAATGCCACTTAAACATAAAATCACCATTCATTCTATCTAAAAGACTTACGGCCATAACACCCAATGCACTCTCTATGATAAATCACTAATACAACATCATACTCCCTTTCAAACCCCCCATGGATTCGACCATAGCCCCATATGGCATTATCATGCTAGCTCATTAGCCCAATGATAATTTCATACACTAAAATTCCCTATACCATGCTTATTTCATCACCCAATACCAAAAATCAAACCCTTTATCAATCTCAAGTCATCCAACATATGTTACAACGAAGTGTTACATCCTATTCATTATATTATCATTCAAGCTAAAAAATCGTCACCTTTTTCTTACCCATGAATTCGGCCAAGTGGCTTACACACACAAATTTTTTGCATTTCATGCTACACTTACAATCACATCACAAGCCTTCACCCTAATTGCATTTTCATCACAATCTCATCATTCCCCCATCCTCTCATCAATTCAGCCAAGCAACCCTTTTGGCCAATTTTAGGGATTCAAACAAATAAAGCTTTAATCCATGTTATTACATTATGTAATGCATATAAATCAACCATAGCAAACTTATCCATGCAAAATGTATCAATTTAGGTCTAGGGTTCACATAATTTCAAATTGGAGATTACGCTACATGCATTCAAGAAATTAAATGAATAGAATATGCTTCAATTTTGAGGATAGCTTGAAATCGCCATTTACCATTGATTGTTGGACATGATTTGGAGAAGCAAAGAGGTGTCTATGGTTCAAAAAAAAAGGTGAATGGGGGCTTATGAAGATGATTAATAGGGACCAATTTTTATAGTCAGGAAATATTTTTAAAGAGTAAAATAATAATAAACATTTGGCATATGGCAAAATATGTAGATCATTCTCAAAGTTACTATTCATCCCAGAAAAGAAATGTATTGTTGACTTTTTTTGTCCAAATATTAGGAAAATATTCAACATAAAAGTTGTAGGTCTTGGTCTAAGCTTTACGACGGTATAAAGATCACTGAAATCAGACATCGGTATCTCAAGTTAGGGTCTAAATACTAAAACCTACCCTACAACTCAGTTTGCTAACAAAGAAGTGTCAAAACTGAAAGTTTATCCCGAATCTCCAGGCGAGATTTCCAAGTTATCTATCCTACTATCCTATGATTATATACATGATGATGTGTCATACATGACTAATTATTCGTACCGGACATGCCATAAATAATCGCGGTGTTACACCATTTTCCTAACAAACAAGATGAGATCACCATTTCTTTTGGTAATGGACTTCCTCGAAGTCTTCTTTAGTCTTAAATGTCCAATGAAAATATTGTGTTTCATCCTTAATCATTGTCTTATTAAATTCAATGGCATATAGGTCTTTCTTTATGGTTTCTTTTTAGGCCAGCTTAGGTCTATCCCGACATCATTTAACATATAGCAACAACATTTCTTTAGTTTGTTTCTTTGATAGTCATATTCTCACCAATTGATGTTACCCCTATTTTCTTTATAATTTCTTCATTTCTAACTATATCTCTCATAATTCATAAATCTATTTAAATATTATCATCTCAGGTATCCTTATTAACTATTAACTATTTAGACTCTTCTTCATACTTTATTTGATGCTTCATTGGCTTCATAATTATATGTATAAAGTGTTCCAGTAATTCATCACCACATTCTCTGAAACGACAAGACATTTAAAATGATAAGTAAAAGGTAATATGAGAAGGGGATCTCAATCTTATAAGCAATGGATAAAAATCAAAACAATTGACAATAAACCATCTCTAAAGAGATAGGTGAATTGGTTCGGCCGTTGCGGTAAAAGAAAGAGCTCTCACACAAATCTTGCACAATAGAACCAAAAGTCTATGATGAATGTAATGGGAATGTAAGAGAATTTTGAATATGAGTAAGTGGAATTCTTTACTTGATCAACATAACAATAAAATATTTTAATCAAGCATTTTCAAAATGTTTGAAAATAAAATTACATTATATGTAATTTATTTTACTTAATAATATTAAAAATTATTTAATAGTAGAAATTGTGGTTATTTTTATTTTAAAAATTATTATAAATCTTTATAGTTGATAATTGATTATATGTGAATGTGTAAGGAAACAAGTACTGTAAGAATTCAATTTTTTAACATCACCAAAGGTCGACGCTAAATGAGGTAAAAGTCGACGCTAAAACTTTTAGCATCGAAAAAAATGACGCGGAAAATGGATCCTAAAATCTGTTCAAGTAAAAGCTTTAACTTCGAAAATCATCTGGGGACGCTAAATATTTTTACGTCGCCCATTTGAAATTGTCAAAACCCATAATAAAAGACGCAAAAATTATACCATTCAGCATCGATAAGAACAGGCGATGCTAAATCTCATTATCTTTTAGCCAAAAAAATATGTGGCGTCGTTGAATATCTAATATATTTAGCGTCGAAATTTTCCTTGTCGACGCTAAAGTTATACATTTAGCGTCGCTGCTTTATTGACGCAAAAAAAATTAATTTTTTTAAAAAATAAAATATTATTAAAATATATATGTAATTATTGATTAATTACATATAAATTTTAATAATATTTTATTTTTTAAAATTTAAAAAAAGAAATTAATATACTTATTATATATATAAAATAAAAGTTTTATTACATTAAAAAAATCGTGCAGGACGATCGGTCGTATGTGATGCATCTATCGGGCCTAAAAGAACTATGGAGGTTGATCCTGCAATAGTTTTCTGAGCAAGCGATCTCTCCACAAGCGCTTGCAAGTTCGCCATTTCCTGATCTAGCTCCTTCTTCTGCCTCATCATCTCCTCATTCTGCATCTCTAGTAGGTCTAGAATCAGCTTCAACTACTCCCTCAAGATAATGACCTCATTTGAGGAGTTGGATGATCAAAAAGTAGCCCTTGTCGCCTTCCAATGAGTGCCAAGACCAACTTTGTAAGAGGTGGTGTAATGGAATACTTGACGCGAAAGCTCCTCATCAACCAAAGGCTGATTGCCCTACATGAGCTTTTGTGTTTGGATGTCTATCATGGGTTCCTACATTTTAAGATTTTGTGTTAGAAGAGAATTCATTCTGAAATTTAATATAATTATGTAATTGAACACTTACATAGCACTCCTGGGCAACATCGTTCACCCAACATTTATTTAGAGTGCATTAGGTGACTTGGAAAAAATCTGGCATCGGGAGGGCTGTAGCACCTCTCCCATATTGCTATGCTGTAGACGAAAAATATTAATTAGTAATTAAATATTATTAAAATACAGTTAAACAAACATATATTCATTTACCTCGGAGCGTTCCTCACTATGCGCGGAAAATGGCTTCGAGCCTCCAATATGGTTGAACCACTGATTTTGTCGGTTCACCTTGTTCCGCTCATAAACTTTCTACAAAAAGAAATTAGTCGCTATTTTATTTCAAAAAGAGTGCAAAATGAAATATTATGGAAATTTAAAACTTACTATGTAATCATCCGAAGCCCACAAGAAGTACAAATACCACCAATCCTCCTCACTGATGCCATGCGGTCGATGGGCCATAGTATTATCTGCTCCATGCTAATCGAAAATGGGCTTGAGTTTCTTTGTGTGGTAGTTCGAATACATCATGTCCATTTAGTGATCAACATATTTGACTATATTCGGAGCAATCAAGTCAATATCGAATCACTCATGCATACAACCCGGCCAAGGTTCCGGTTCGGAACCGGAACCGAACCGGAATCCGGTTCCGGAACCGAACCGGAACCTTGCCGGTTCGGTTAGGGTTCGGTTCCAGCGGTTCCAACAGGAACCGTACGGTTCCGGTTGGAACCGGAAGTAAAAAAAAAAAAAAAGTTATTTTCTTGGAACCGTAAGGTTCCACAAGTAAATCTCAATTTTTTTAATTAATAATAATGAATTAATGAGGTTTAAAATTGCAATACTAAAACATGAATGTCCACATCCTTTTTATAACCAACTCTTGGTTATTGGCTTCTTTATATAAGCGATGTGGGACACATCGCTTATATAAGAAAGCACTAGCCAAGAGTTGACTATAAAAAGGATTATATGTTAAAAGAATTTTATAAAAAAAAGATTCTATAAAAATGATGTGATAGTATGAAAAAACATTAGAATTTTTTTTATTTTTTAAAATTTATTATTAAAAAAAAAAAAAAAAACCGGAAGGGGAACCGTAAACCGAACCGGAACCGACCGGTTCGGTTCCGGTTCGGTTTACGGTTCCGGTTCCACTTAAGTGTGGAACCGGAACCGAACCGGAATTAACCGGCCGGTTCGGTTCGGTTCCGGTTCGGAACCGAACCGGCGGCCAGGTCTACATACAAAAAGACAATAATTAAAGGCTTCATTTATAAAAAAAAAAAAAAAAAAAAGAAAAAAAAAAGATAAATTGATGTTTAAAATGATACTTACCAACAAGAACGCGAGCAAGCTATGGCGCCTCCGCTACGGTATCTTCGTACAGCTCGTGTACTACTGGAGAGCGTCACATTGTGCAATAGTCTCAATTGCATTGGTGAATTTTGGATTGTGATGGCTCAACTGTTTCTCTCCATCATCAAATATGTGAATCGATATCCGTCTATTGGCCTTCATGTGACGCACCAACTCCAAACCCCTTGTATTACCTCCAGATCGTCTGATTGTGGGGGTTGGGTCAGCAGCTTGAGCATGTGGCTGAGAGGTAGAACATTCCATACTACTGGTGGATGGAATGGGGTCTCTTGTGTTGTTTGGGAGCCATCTGAAAAAATGATCAGTTATGTTAAATCTAAAAATTAAAAAATAAATAGCGCATTGTGAGTTCCTCAAACGAGGCACTGTTAAGTGCCTTAAATTTGGTTGTTTGCCTCTAACACTTGGTTTATAATTGGCACATCAAGTGTTTAGGGTTGTATGGGGGTTCACAAATCGCCATACAACCATAATTTTAACTAGAAAAAATATAAACAACAACCCATAAAAAATGAAGTGAACGAACTTACTTGAGAAGTGTGGGAGAGGTAGCCCACTCTGAAATACAAAGCGAAGATATAGAAATTGATATATTTGTGGTTGTTCTGGTATTATTATAAAGAACTTTTAGTGTCGCCAAATCGAACGACGCTAAAACATGACATTAGAGTCACTAGACATTATAGTCACTACTTACAAGCAACACAAATGTTTTATCCTTCATCCAAGTTTTCGATGACCTCAATAACATCAATGTCATCATGTGTTAGCTGAATACACATCCCAAATACCCCTCTGGTTTAATGTTTTCATGACATTCCATCCATTCTCAAATTTAGGTCATCTAGATACATGGCATGACATGTTTGATGATAGAAAATATATGGATCACCTTTCTACCAAGCACGTTGAACATTGATTGACGTTAGATGGTGATGGAATTGAATTCTCCTCTATCTAGGATCAGTGTCAAACCATTTGCATGCGAACAAAACAATCCAACGATTAGGCCTATAAATCAATTCAATAACTTTTTACAGGATACTGTAAAAATTAATAATACTGTTATAATGGTCTTCTGGAACTATAATCCCATAGTTTTTTGTTAAGCACGAAATATCTCTTTGTTTTTCGATAAATCACACACCATTAACGATACAACCAGAATACTCATATGTTTATCGTGCAAGACCATAAGCTATTGATGATATAACATTGGAAGGGCCGACATTGCCATTTTTAGTCTGATTTTTATATGAAATTAATGCATGTTCATTAAATAGAGAAAGTAAGATATATTATACACAAAAAATATTTGGGTATGGAAAAAACTCACAGTTGCCTCAAACCACTTAGGGAATGTCCTCCATTGCCTCTCACTAATATTTTTGTTTTTCCTGCTGCCAAGAACGGTCTCATGATGTTTACATTAAAAATGATAAAATCATTCAAAATTCATTGTAAATTATTCAAATTATTGAATTGAGTTTTGACATGTACTGTAGATACGACTGGAGCTCATCGTAATTATTCAGAACAAACCAATGAGCACATTGTTGTTCCTTGATTGTAAGTATTTTAACAGTTATCTTCCCGAGGGGTCGACAGTTTTGCTAGAAAATAAAGACATCATATGATTTATATTCTCCCTTGTTGTAGTTTATAGTCCGGCGATTAAAGGTTATTTCAATATTCTTTAAGTACATCGAACATAATGTTAGGGTTTCGTTTGCTAAATAGACCTCAATAATTGACCATTCTGGTCGCGCTTTATTTCGTACATATTGTTTATACCACCCTAATGCCTTGAAATATATAGCAACAAAACTAATATGATATATAGTCATATATGTATGTGCTATGAATTAATATTTATACATAGGAGCTTACCTTTCTATGGGGTACATCCATCTGAAGTGGACAAGACCTTTTTTTTGTGCTTCTGCGGTAAATGCACTGCCAAATGAACCATTACATCAAAAAATGTGGAAGTATTCTTTCTAATTAAAAAAGGATGATGACGATTGGTTGCTCAAGTTTATCAATTACCAATGTGGTTAAAGTCCTCTAATATAATTATTTCAAGAAATCACACAAGTCTATAACTGTGTCGAATACTTGTGGTGGAAGAAACAGACGAATGTCCACATAAAGAAGAATTTCCATAAGCACGTGACAATCATAACTCTTCAACCCAGTTATTGTGTCATCTCTAACACATCTTCATATATTTGATGCATACCCATCGAGAAATTTTACTATTTTAATCACTCACGGAATGACTTCCTTTCGGTCAAAGTTAGAACGTAAGAAACATGTGGTTTGACATAGCCTACATGAGTCGATCGCAAGTGTAGATCTTTATAAATTTTCATATCCTGCAGGTCCAAACGCGCAATTTCAGTGTCTTTTGTCTTCCCCAAAATGTTCAACAAGGTGCCAACCAAATTTTCGCATATGTTTTTCTTAATACGCATCACATCTAAATTATGTTGCAGACTCAGACTCCCCCAATACTCCAGCTTGAAGAAAATGCTCATTCTCGTCCAATTCAACTCTTCAGGTCAACGTCTGTGATTGACATATTTATTATTAGAATACTTCCCAGCGTGGTATTTGTATGTCTCTAATGTTGGCAAAGTATGTCAAATCTAGATAAACTGTTGAGTATGCTTTTAGGTTCTGGACGACCGTTAATGACTAAGTTTTAAGAATCTTATGAGGCCCGTATTGAAGATGTATCACCCACACACACTGGACATGCCATGTAACCCTTAGTACTCCACCCAGATAGAGAACCATAAGCTAAAAAGTCATTAATAGTCACCAGTAACACTGAATGCATTTTGAAATATTGCTCAGAAACAACATCATAGGTAGTTACACCAATATTCCACAATGTATGTAACTCTTCAATCAACAGTCTCAAGTAAATATCAATATCTTTACCAGGGGAACGTGGACCCGATATAAGTAATGACATGAACATGAAAAGAGTCTTTCATACACTTCCACGGCGATAAGTTATAAGGTACAATTACCACATACCACCTACTATAAGAGTTATACATGTTTCCAACAGGATTAAAACCATCAGATGCGAGGCCTAACCTGGCATTACAACGGTCCTCAGTAAAACATGAGTACATATCATTAAATTATTTTCACTCAGTTGCATCAACAAGGTGTTTAAGAACGCCCTCATCATCAACTCTCTCTCTTTTCATAATGCCATCTCATGCCAGATGTGTTGTGATGTGACATAAACAATCTTTGTAATCTAGGTGTCAATGGAAAATAATGCAACACCTTCTGAGGCATATTCTTCCTAGTACCACGAATCTTATACCGATTTTCTACACATATTAAAGAATTATCAAGGAATTCATACTATGCATGAAATAATATACAATCATACTTATAGACGTGTATCAATTCAAACCGTAATATTTTTTTCGCCTCATAATATGATTTTAGCAAGTTTGTGCCGGCCAGTAACATCTGTCCAAGTAACTCTAATATCATATCAATGCTTTTATTGGTCATTATATTACTTACTTTAATGTGGAGTAGCTTGACAATAAAGTTCAAAGTCGATACGCTAGCACCATCAAATGGTATCTTAAAGCTTATTCGACTAACTGACTAAATATTTTATGTCTGTTATTCTCCTAATGTTTCTCCAAAAAATGTCGAATCCTGCAAGTCATGCAAAGCAACAATCATATCATCATCATTATTTTCTTGACGATGCTCATGATAACTGGTACTAACTTTTGAATGGGTATACTAAGAGATAGAGTTGTAATTTTCTATATGGTAAACCCACGTCTGATAGGTCGTTGAAATTTCAGGCATGTATAGATGATCCATAACTTAGTTTAAATTCTTCCTTCTCCTATTTAAACAATTATTACATGGACAACGCATACGACTTTCTGCATCAGCAACTCATTTTACTGCTTCCATAAATTCTTCCACCCCTTTATGGTATTTGATACTCAATCTATTGGGCACATTCATCCATATTCTATTCATATCAATAAAAATATCTACAAATAAAAAATAATAATAAACTCATAAACTAAAATATATACCTTAATTAATTAGCTAAATTCATACACTAATATTACTCAAAAATACATAATGGGTAAACGATGATAAATTAGAGAAAATACATACTTAATTAGCTTAGTGTAGGATTTTGGTTGAAAATGATGAAAATGTGTATTTTTTACGTGGGTATTGAAAAATGAATATAAATAGCAGAAGGGGGCGTGGGCTACTGGATTTTTTGCAGATATTTTAGCATCACCGGTATCAATAGCAACTCTAAATGTATGACATATAGCGTCCCAACATATATTAGACTCTAAATAGTACAACATTTAGCGTCTAGAGTATAGGTTGCAGTGCTAAACTATTGATTATTTGCATCGAAGTTCATTATCGTTGCTAAAGGTTGTAACCATTAGCGGCAAATGTAGGTAGTGACACTGAAAATTATGACTTTTAGCATCGCAACCTATATACGACGCTAAATATTTCAAAAAATATATTGCGATGCTAAATATCAATATTTTTAGTGTCGAATGTCCTTTGGTGGCGCCAAATGTTATACTTTAACGTCATTTTTCCTTGCGACACAACATGTGCTACTTGTAGTATCACAAGATTTTAACGACAATAAATATATATTTGGCAATGATTTTTGGTAATGATTTTTTAGGTGGCGTAAAAATTTTGGACGCTAAAAAACCTATTTCTTGTAGTGAAGTGGGTTATATGTGGAAATGAGGTGGCAAATATTATCGATTGTTGAAAATATGGGTCGTTCTTATTGGCTCTTGAATTATTATGGTGAAAAAGATGGTTCTGAATTAACTTCTCTATGAGTTGGTAGTTAATCGTTTTTTTTTTTAATAAAGAGGAAGTAAAGTTTTTATTGAAAACAAAGACTCACCAAAAGTGTGCATTTGAAAATTACAGCATCAAAGAACCATAAGAAAGATAGAGTTCTGGAGTTTAATCACTAAAGATCCAAGATTTAATACTAGAAGAAGATAACACCAAATCTGCTTCAGAGAAAGAGAAATCATCAAGCTTGATTGATAACCATTTCAATGATAAAAATGAGATCTTCTCATAAATTCGTCTTAAATCAGATGAATCCCCTTTAAAAATGCATTGATTTCTTTTAAGCCATATACACACCAAAAGAGGCCATAAATAAAGTTTCCATGAAATTAGATGACTTATTTCCATAGTGCAAGAAATTAAAAGACTGAATCAACAAGGTAGGACTACCTGAGATAACTGAATTAATACCCCACCAATGTAGAATCTAAGACCATATTTTCCAAGTAAAAAAACATGAAATAATCAGATGATTAAAAGATTCTATTTCCCAATCACCAAACACACACCTCAAAGAATTGCTATACAAAATACCTCTTCTATATATAAAGAAATTCATTAGTTGGGATTCTATCAAGAAGCAACAACTAACAACAAAACAAAAGACCTAAGTCTTTTTAGGAGCAATAATTCTCAATATGGAAAAAATTCCAAAGGTTGAAGAGAATTGTTATCCATGAATAAGAAGTGCGAATATGATTTGATCAAAAATTTACCTGAAATAATGGAAGACTAAGAGACCGAATCTGCTACAGTTGTAGAAAGTGGTTTAGCAAGAACCAAATTAAATATCAAATCATAATCATTCTACTCAGATATACGAAGTCGACATCTGCAACATGAGCCACTATCTTTGTCTCGTTGAAAGTAAACAAGAGATTGGTTTCTTTGTTAAGAGCAAGCAGAAAGAAAGAAGGAAAATTACTATTAAATGTCATTTCATAGCACCAACTTTACTTCTAAAAAAGAATTCGATGTTCTTTGCCAATAGGGAAGATTAAATTTTTATTGCCAGTTACCGGAGGAAAATAACAAATACATGTAAGCTAACAATATAGGACCATACATTCAACATTCTGAATGACGAAGCATGAGGGAACCAGTCAGATAAGTGCCACTGCATTTCCGACAAATGATGAACTTCTAAAAAGATTGTTTTTTTCCTAAGTAAATCTCCAAAGCCACTTGAATAAAAGAGACATATCTCTTGACTTCAGATTCATAATACTCAAACCACCCAAATTCAAAGGTTTCTTAATAATCTCCTAACTAACATTGCTCAAAGATTTTCTCTCAAAGAAACCCGACCAAAAAAACTTTCAAAGAATACTCTAAATTTTCAAGAAAATACTTTTGGGCATTTTAAAGATTGATTAAAAAGTATAAAGGGATAGAAGAGATAGAGGCTTTCATGAGAGCAAGTCTACCACCTGAAGACATAAACTTAATCTTCAAGTTACTTAGCTTTGCTTGAACTCTATCAAGGATCGGATTCCACAAAACTTTCCTTCTTGGGTTCCCACCGATCGGTAAAGCAAGATATTTGTGAAAGTTCGTAATTATCCAAGGTTCCGACCCTATGCGGAATTTATGACAATTAACTAAGACAATTCCTAATTAATGTGTTTATGGATTAATTAAATTAACAACCAACCAATCTTAAGTCTATGCAATTATAGATCAAAACAGAATGTTCAAGCAATAAATAATAATGCAGAAAATAAATATCAACCACACAAAATCAACACAAGTATTTTGGTGACGAAGTGGAAAACTCGTGCGAGTAAAAAACCACTCCGGGTATCTCGGCTACCAGCACAAAATCCACTATATAAGAAAAACTTACAGTGATGGTAAAAGATCTATGACGATAACTATACCGACTCTAGTACCTCTAGACTGCAAGAACTCGAAGAACTCATTGAGTCCGTACCCCACGTTTTCTTCAGAAACTCTAAAGTCTCTGAGCGGATCAACTTTGCAAGCATGCCGGAACTCCGACTACCAATCTTCTTCCTTAACAACTCTGAAGGTCTAGAAAATTGGGTTTTGATGTGTTAATGGTTTAACAAAGATTAATCTCACCACAAACAAAGAAGAAAAGAAAATAAAATAAATATTCAAGGTGAGAACAAGAAGATTGAAAACTAAGAATGTGTTTAGGCTCAAGATATATAATGTGTTTTCAACACTTGTGAAGGTGGCTCAATGTTTGTTTATATAGGTAGGGCAAAGGAAAGAGTTACCTGGTGTTATTTTTGGCTTAAAAACGTGTCCAAAATGTCCTATTTACGCAGGGGCGTTCGAACGCAACTCAAACGCAATGTTTCTGTCTCAAAACGTTCGAACTCAAATACGAACGCCACATGAACGCGGGTCGCGGATTGGTTTTTAGGGGCAACTTAAAACGCTTGTAATTAACTTTCTCGTCCCTTTGTCAAATCATGCATTCTTTATATGTACACGATAATCTTCGAGTATACTTTCCAATGCAACTGACCTCATGTTAATTTGAGCTCTAAATCTTCTGGAATATTCAAAAGAGTGAACATCTCTCGGTTAACTCCATCAAATTTTGTCCAAATACTTGTCAAATTGCTCCAAGATCTTCAAGACTTATTACAACTCAATTGAATATATTTTGTTACGGACATTGCCAACAAAAATGGAACTAACAATTTGAATAGGGACGAGGAGTATTTATAGCACAAAATAGATATCACATTGTCGACCTATTGTTCATCACCATCAATACAGATAATAAAGCTTTTGTGAAAATTAACCTTAGATATATGTAAAATGTTCTCCAAGGTCAAATTCAATTTGTGGTGAATGATGATTCCTTCGGTGAAACAAATGTAGGTATATATTTTTGTCAAAAGAGAGGTTTTTATTAACTGTTGAGAGTATTGATCTCTAAATTAACTCCCTTATTGTCAGTGTTTGATATATGTGATCAATGAAGTCGAATCCTTTCTATGCTTTGAATTTTACTTTTATAGTTTGTGAAATATCATATTGAATTGTTGTTATTTGATTGTGAATCAGCCCTTGACATGTTAGTGCCGCATGAAAACATGTATCAGATTACATGATTAAAGAGCACGAAATTGAGTTATAACAAGTGGTATAATCAGAAAATCAAGTTTGTGGGAGTAAAATTATTGAATTTAAATATAAATAAAAAAATATACAAAATAATTATATTTATATTGATATGTGAATATTTTATATATAATAACTATCCACAACATGATTTAGTAAAAGAATCACTACAAATATATCAATAAATTAGAAGTTTAATAACCAAACCTAAGCATAAATATGATTATTTTTATTTTTGTTTAAATGTAATGGAATCCATATTCTTTTGCAAATGGAAAACACACAAATGAGTGGATTTAAAATGAAAAGTAGTCAATTATCTATACACATACAAATTAAATATAATGATCTAAACAAATTCAAGGTTATCATTTATTTTAGACATGTTTAAGAAATGAGATTGATGCAAAAGGATATTAGAATTTTTTTAACTAATTTGGACTCGGGCCTACATATTATGTTACAACTTAAAAATTATTAAATAATGTATTTATTAGTGTTGTTTAATTATTTTTATTTTTTAATATATATATAATATATATATATATATATATATATATATATATATATATATATATAATTCATAAAATATATAAAAAATTAAATTTTTATGGGACCAATGGGGGCAACTGTCCCCACTGATCCCTATATAGATCTGCCACCTATTTAATTTAGGAGTAATGCACTGCGGCAGCCCAAACAGCTGGGCTGTAAGCAAAACTTGAAGAAGAATTCATAATTATTGTGTTATGATATTTGTTCCCTAATTAAGATATTGACCTTCTTTGTGAAAGTAGTTTTATAATTTTTTAAGCAAATTTACATTGTGAAAGTCAGATTTGTCTTAAATAAGACATATCTTCCAATTTAAAGAAATATATTTTATTTATGCTTTTCGATTTAAGATTATATTTCTAATCCGAAAATAATTTTTTTTATAATAATTTAAGATACTCTTAAAACTAGACATTCTCCTTTTATTAAGGATTGTGTTTATATTTTAGAGTTAATATTATAGAAATGGTTTAACCTGACAAGGTTTAGGATTTAGTTTAACCCTATTGGACATAGTAAGTTTGGCTAGAACCCAATAAATAAAGAGAAGTGATAGATATACTTATATTTCTATATAAAATAATTACATATTTCTCATTGTAGCTACAATGATCACTGTAATAATTGCATCTCTCTCACTGTAACTACAGTGATCGCTATAGTGATCATTATAAGTATAGTGAGAGAAGTCTAGTTATTTTATATAAAAATATAAATATTTCTATCATTTTTTATAAATAAACTAGTTTTTGCCCGTGCCTACGGCACGGTGTTACAGTATTTGGCCCATGCCTACGGCACGGTATTACAAAATTAAATGATTTTATTTTTTAATTAAATGATGCCCGTGCCTACGGCACGACACGGTATTACAAAATTAAATGATTTTATTTTTTAATTAAATGATGCCCGTGCCTACGGCACGGTGTTACAGTATTTGGCCCGTGCCTACGGCACGGTGTTACAAAATTAAATGATTTTATTTTAACTTTCTATTTTTTTATTTGAAAATTTGAAAATTTTGAACCTTTCCATCAATCAATTCACTCTCTTTCCTCCAATTACCAATGAAATGATCTGAGCCGTTAATTAAGCCACATAAAGAGAGCCGTTGGATGCACTCTCTTTCCTCAAACACCATTGTGCTTTATAATATAGATGAGATATGCCACACATTAAAGTGTATATATATACAGACATAGAAGTAGATTTGCATAGATCTCAAAAGCCAGAGAGGTCACACGCAAATCAAGGAGAAAAGATGAATGCCGCCCATACGTCAGTCGTTGGGTCATTCATGATTTTATTTATGAATCAACGTTTTTTTTCCTCTAGTATTTGAATAAGACATTCTTTTGATTTTGCTATAATAGTGTGAACATCGGTTCCACTACAGTACTGTTATATTATCATGATCGCGATTTTATAAATCTAGTACGTAAATATATGTATCGTTCAAATAATACAGTGATAAAAGTCGGATATTATACTCACAATGACTTAATATTTATCTTATTAATATCAAGATTAACCTACTTAACTTGAACTAAACTATTGAGAAAAAGAATTGATTTAATGATTTAATTGAAAAGTAAATAAAAAGCAAAAACACACATTGTGAAAATCTTATAGATAGAAGAACCTATGATTACAACTTCACCTAAGCATGCACACAATAAATTCAGGCACTTTTCATTCAATTGGGTTATTTTTACTAATTATTAACCTAGAACACTAAATTATTCACAAGTCACTTTCGATGGTCAGTAAATATATTTAGAATAAATCAATTAACTATATATTTATGTTAATTAAATTAAACCAAATTCATTAAGTTCAAGTTCTAATAATGGTTACGCATGCTCTGTAAGTACATGTCTATCCTAATAGGAAATATATTCAGCGGATAAATCACACGCTATTATTCCCACGGCTAATCCAATTTTCCTTCGTCGAGTTCCTAAGGATTTACCAATACTATTCTACTATTGGAATTTGTGTTCAAGCACTGTAACGACCGGTAGTTTCTACTACTGCCTACAGTGATATTATTAGGCACAGGACGAAGGCACGTAAAATAAAATATGATTGGACTTAAATATGCTCATGGAACGAATTTAGAGACGATCGGTAAATTTCTTGAAGTCCCGGGACGAGACTGTACCGTGTTTCCTTGGGACCGCCCATAGTATTTGGGGCATAACATTTTCATTCGATCTCCGATTTTTATGAATTTTATATCATCGGAAAGCTGAGATCGAGACCTACAACTTCCGTGTTGAACATTTTCCAAATTGCAGACCATAAATAGGCCAAAAATGCAAGTTAAAATCTGGATGAATAGTGATTTCGGACCAAAATGATAAAATCTCAAAACTTCTCCACTTTTCCACACTCTTCTACATTCTTCCTTATATCATTTAAGTCCCCCTATATAAGTGCGAACTATTCACAAATCAAGAAAAATAAAAATAGAAAGAAAGAAGAAGAAACCGTGAGAAGAAAGAGAAGGGAAATAAGAAGAAGAAGGAGAAGAAGAAGAAAGGAAGAAAAGAAAGAAGGAAAGAAGTAAGATGAAGCATAGATTGATCATAGCTACCATGGGAGCCTTAGGAAATGAAAAAAATCAAAAAGAAGTAAGGTAAGAAAACTTGACCCAAATTTTAATAAATTAAATTATGGCAATTTGATGATTGAAGTTTATTAATGAGTTATTGAGGGTGAAGTTTGGATAATTAGTGTTGGAAAATGGGTGTTTGGATGATTTTAGTTTGTTATTCAAGTTTGATGATTATGAAAGAATGATGGAATTTGATGATGTTGGATGATTAGAAATAGAATGAAATGATAGATTTAAGGTTATATTAGCTTGGGGGTGTATTGTGGATGTAGTATTTTGTTTGGGAATTGTATGAATTTGGATTTGGGGACTGCCTTCGGCAGGGCATAATCTGCCCTGGAAGACGACTGCGCGTCGCGACGCGCAGCTTGCGCCGCGATAACCAGAAACCAGAATTTTTTTGTGTACAATGGCACGAGACCAAAACCCCACCGAATTAGTTTTAAACCCCCAGCTAAATTCTAAACGCGTTAAACCACCCTTGGGGTCTCGTATCAGTTCATATACATATCTTACATCAAGATATGAATGTGGCAAGCCTTGTACATAAAATCTAGTGACGTATCGTTAGATTTATTTCACTTTATATACTAATCAAGTTCCCGACCATAGATTATCCGCAGAAATCGTACTCTTCTACGACGAGGGATCTAATACCAGTCGAAATCCAAATCTGTGAGTAGACCTCTTTCCTTTAACTGGTTTTATTTATTAAGTTTTAAGTTTTGATATCAGACTTATTTTTATACTTTAGGGCGTTAGATTTCTTTATTGCTGTTATTACATGAAATTTATGCTTTATGCCATGTTTTAGTTGTGTTTTACACAGAAAAGATTTAAAGCATGAGTTTTTATGTTTTCGAGGCATGAGGTAAAAACTCACCCCAGTATGTAACTTGAGGTTCAGTTGGAATTGACGGATACAGAGGACATGTGCACGTGTAGAGCCAGGATGACGACTTTGGATCGTGTACCTGGACTCTAATTAAGAGCTTAGGTGGTAGCATTGATCCGCACCTCCAGTTCTAGTGGTGGCTACGCCCAGTTGAGTCGTTGTCTTGGGCGTAGAGCTCAACGTCCAGTTGAGTCATTGTCCTCGACGTAGGGCACCACCAGTTTCACACACCCAGTTGAGTCATTGTCTTGGGTGTAGAGAGATCACTAGTTCCCGGTTGAGTATTCCCAGACATGTCCAGTTGAGTCGGTTTCCTGGGCGTAGAGTAGTTTTCATATTTTCAGTACACAGATTTCAGATCTTCAGTACATAGTTTTCAGAAATCAGATTTTAGTATACAATTTTCAGAAACAGTTTTCAGAAACCAGAGATTCAAAGCTCTTTTGAGAAAGTTCAGATTTATAAAGAGATTTCATATGAAGAGATTTTTCTAAAAACTATAGTTTTAAAGATTTCATGATTTGAGACTTTCAGTTTCATGTCCACTCACTTAGATCATATAGTGATCTAACCCCCACCCCACTTTTTGTATCTTGCAGGTTTCTCGGAGGACAAGCTCAGGAGGACGGATACTGATGTGGTCACTAGGGATGTAGTCCACCAGCACATAGTCATATAGCATGAGAGTTCAGTCAGAGTCAAAGTGAAGCTTCATGTTTACACTAATGTAGTATAAGTCATTTATGAGTGTCTGTTTATGTTTGTAAAGAAAAATATTTTTGAGTATACAGTTATGAGAAATAAAAGTGTTTTATATTGATAAATTGGGTTATGGTCCCCGTGTGTGATATTGCATTTGAATGGCTTAGAATATAGTCGAAAGTAAGAGGCTAATGGGGTTAGTATTACTATCCCCTGCCGGTAACACCTCCCGGATTGGGGATGTTACAAAGATGGTATCAGAACATGGTCTAGGGAGTCAGTGACTGCAGTGGGCAGAGTGTTGGGATCTTGTATACGCAGTATGTCCGGGATACCCATATATGAGGCACTACCTCTCCATTATCCGATCCTCGAGTACGTCCTCAAAGCTTCACAGACAGGTTATTAAGTATTCCCAAGTCATTTGAATCTTTTTTCCTCATTCTAGTTAAGGATCATTCCGTAATCATCTTAGATTACTTCCCGAAGTTCAGTATAAGCTAGGGAACCAGGTGGTAAGTTCCAAAGAAAGTTATCTGAGAGAGCAAAAGAGAAAAGAAAGCTAGAAGAGAAGATGCATAGAAGCTTGAACCAGTTAGAGATAGAGATGTATAGAGATAAAATGAAATAGAATAGCTTAAATATATCCACCCAGGAGAGCAGAAAGTGAGAGATAAAGCTAGAAGAGAAGTAAGGAAAAAGGGTTTATGAATGCTTAGTTATCATAAGTAAGAAAGAAATGATATAGAATCAGACCATTACATGAATCTATGGTAGCCAATAGAATAGTAAAACCCCAGCAAGTATTAGAATTATTTAGTAAATATAAGATTACTTCCCTCCTCATGAAATTTCTTCATATATACCCAATAGCCTTCGAGATCTTCTTAGAAATAATAAGTTTCCCTCAAGCAACGAAAAATAGCCAGAGAGACAACAGAAGTAAGAAACCCAGAATAGTGTTGAGGGCCCCAATGGACCTAGATGTCAAAAAGGATTTAAAGAACTCCAGATACCCAAACCCCGACCCAGATCCTCAAGTGCGAAACAGGAACGGTTAGTTACCTTACCCCTAGCAATACGATAGAGATAAAACCTTAAACTATCTAGTCTTCGAATTCTCCAATGACACCAGATAAGGGAGTTGCCCTGATAGAGCCTACCTCATAGGCATAGATGACCATAAGAGATCTGACAAGAGTTCACCCAGGAACTTGGAAGGCAGATCAGCCCAAAGTCAGTAGAAATCCATGAGAGTATACATGAATAGACCCGTGAGGATAAAGAGAGTTAGAAGTGACAAAAGTAGCAGTATGAAACGTAAAGTAGAGTGCCATAGCCGAAACTTACAGCAATGATAGAGAATGAGGATTTAGGAAGCGGAGTAAGATACATAAAGTAGATAGAGATAGAGAAACAGATCAGATAAGAAATGACAGAATCTATAGTGATAAGAATTAGAGACATGGAGTTAAGTAATAAAGGATAATACCAAAACTAGCAGTAAAGATGAGCGTAGTAAGATTAGACCAGAATAAAAATCGAGTAGATCTAAGAAAAGGTTCTTTCCCTCAAGTGAGATACCCTTCTTTCTCAAAATAATTCCTCTGAATCGATCCAATATCTCTAAAACCATCTCGTATAGGTAGCAAGTCCCATGAATAAACAAAGACTGCTATAAGATGGAAGAAGTAAGAAAGTCAAGGACGATCATGGAACCTTTTAATGGATACGGAATGCTATAAAGAAAAAGAGAGACTTTAGATCTTCCGAACTCAAACTTGTAGGCAAACAAGATGAGTGGCAACTGAAACAATAGATAGTTTTCCCTAGCCAAGAGATCCAATAGATAGGGCTTCAACCTACCAGGATCTTCACCCCTTCAAAATACTAATTAAGGAAGCTATCCTGATAGAGTCTATCTCATACTCATCCTACATAAGCAATAGACTCCATCAGGACATAAAGTACTAGAACAAGGATGAAGAAGCTCCCCCAAACATAAAGAAAATGACCAATAAGAAACAAGCAGTTCCTGTCAGCATGAGTACAGGCGACCGTAAGAAAACCAACGAGAGTTTGTTTCAAGAAATAAAAATGACCTTAAAAGACCACCCACCTAGGAAAAAGATCAAGGAAGTTTCGAGAATATAAAGAAGGAAAACTAGGAAAGCTCAAAGATTAAGGTGTTGGGGTTGACGCAGCGGAAGCTCGCGGTGGAGGGCGAAAAAAGGTATTTAAACATTTTAAAATTTTCCCGAGCGAATTAATTAATATCAAATATTTATAATTCACTCAAATAAGTTTAAATATATTATTTATTAACATTTAAAAACATAATATATTTGGTTACACGACGAATTATTTAACGAAAATATTTTTCGACAAATCTACTTGTAACGGGCAAACGGTCAAACTGGTTGACCAACCACCGAGCCGGCCATCCCAGACACTCGGGCAGTGTTCGGTCAGCCCTTAGGATGCCCGAACTGTGCCTAGTTCGCTCGGATCACAGCCAGCACGTGTGGAGCCCGTTTCGACACGAATTTCGCCGTTTTCTCGCGTTTTCGCCCCGGAACAATTTCCGGAATTTATCCGCCACCCAATACACATCCAATATCACCCAAACAACATATTTTTACATGAAAAATATTATGTTTTAAGTGTACAAATCAGATCTGATCCAGAAATATATTTTGCCAATTTTTCAAGCCAAAATCCAATTTAATCACAAATTAATCGAATCAACTTACTTCAAATTAAATGACCACATTATAAAGTTTCAATAACAATTCTAGGCAACCATGGAGTGGAAAAATCACTCTAGAATGACAATTTTAATTTTAGATTAATTCTCTAATTAATCTAATTTACACATGCTAAATAAAGAAACTATTAAGGTTTAAAAACTATCAACACCAAGTTTTGTTTCAAACATATATATCCAAGATTCATATGTATATTTAACATGCAATATATATCCTATACATATTTACATGCTTGAGAATCAAAATCTTAAGAAAATAGAAAATAGAAATTCTTGATTACCTTAATTCAAGCTCCAATTTCTCTAGTTTCCTTCTACTTGGGGTTGATTAATGCTAATAAACCCTAACCCCTCTTTTCTTTTCTTTTTTCTCAACACATGAGAAGTGCTAAAAGCTCAACAAAATGAAACAAATTTCATTTATATATTTTATTTAGCCCAATTTCGAATTTATCCAATTTTTAATCCAAAAATAAAAATTATTTTGGTTATTATTTTGACACCTATTGATCTTATCCAAAATAAGATAATTATTTTGATATTTTTGTTAATAAAAACCATGTGTCAAAACTTCATTGTTTAGCAAATCAAATTTTGCCAAATGAATAAGAATATTCCAATAATATTCTTATCTTAATTAAATAAATTAATTAACATTTTAATTAATTTATTCAATTAATTAACAAAAATAAAATAATGCCATGGAATAATATTCTAAGAATATTCTTCCATTTTATCACCATTAATAATTAATTAACAATTAATTAACTAATAATAATAATAATAAATCAAGTGTTTAATTGGTTAATAATGTGTATCTAATCTAAATTATGTATCATATACAAATACACATTATTTAATACGCATGTGTAAATTATGAATAATCCGAATTATCCAAAATTAAATGCCCAAGTGCTCAACGAGTACACTTTATATTGTGGGACTCTCTAGGTTCAAGTTTATCTGTCACGGAAATCATTTCCATGTCCGTAATTCATCCACTCATAAATTACGAGGACCACAGATAATCGAGTTGAACCATCCAAGTCGAATTCATCGCATATACATAATCCATGTGTCATAGGTTATCCGAATAGTTCCGGAGATATAGATTAAACGTCTAATCTCCGCTATAAACAATTCACGTGTCGCGACATAAATATAATTCTTAACAAATATTCGGAACTCATTTCCGAATCATACATCGGCCAAGGATTTCAAAGAATCACAAATAGGACACCTAATTCCCGTACACTGGACTGACAGATCCTCTCTGGCAACATCACACGATATCGTGAGTATCAGTCCATACCCAACGAACAGGTGGAGGTCTGATCTAAAAAGATCGTTGACGTGACTGTCATTAAAGTACAGAGGATATCTCACATATCCACAATGGTATCACAAGTCAAATGAGCTAATATGCTATTCGACCCGTAAAATTCCTATTGACGTTGGTGTACCATCTATCAGGAATCTTTAAATGAGTCGTTCAATATTTATTCAATAAATACCTACGTGTCTATATGAGTCTCCCAAGATTCATGGTTTACTGAGATAAACCATTAGAACAATTCTAATATACGACACGTACCAGTCTCACGAGTTTACTAACCGACCAGATATGTAAACCTTGACCAGGAACATTTAAGAATGAATTATATTGTGACATTTCTTAGTAACAATTGCGGCGCTTTTGCAATTATGTCACAACTATTCATTCGACGGTCATTTACGCTTTTACCATATATAAAATTATATTGATGAAATTTACTTAATTTTATTCATAACAAATATAATGTACAACGTATTTACAATAAATACAACAAAATTTGGCGCCCCGAGCATAACTCCAACATTTTCTCCCACTTGCTCTAGTGCCAAATTTGATGGTATCTAATACCCATCGCCTCTACATGTCTATCATATAGTCTCGGAGGCAAGGCCTTCGTATGCGGGTTTGCTATGTTGTCCTCTACAGATATCTTACATATAGCAACATCTCATCGAGCGATGATCTCACGAATAATATGGTACTTTCGTTCCACATGTTTCGATTTCCGATGCGCTCTGGGTTCTTTTGCTTATGCAACGGCACCACTATTATCACAGAACAACGGGATCGAATCCTCGATGCTTGGGACAACTCCCAATCCTGTGATAAATTTTCTAATCCATACAGCTTCTTTTGCATCATCTGATGCCGCAATATATTCCGCCTCAGTGGTGGAATCAGCTGTTGATCCTTGATTGGAACATTTCCAACTGACTGCAGCATTTGTTAAGAGTAAATACAAAACCTGAGGTAGACTTTCTATCATCAGGATCTGACTGAAAGTAAGAATCTGTATATCCTCTTATCTGTAAATCACTTTCTCCATAAATAAGAAACTTATCCTTAGTACCTTTTAGATATTTTATGATATGTTTAACGGCCATCCAATGGTCGTTACCTGGATTCGACTGATATTTGCTAGTAACGCTTACTGCATAACTAATATCAGGCCTCGTACATAGCATGACATACATAATGCTTCCTAAGCAAGATGCATAAGGTTGGCTGGACTTTCTAGCCTTTTCATCTTCCGTCTGAGGACACATCTTCTTGGAAAGATGAATGCCATGTCGAAAAGGTATATTAGCAACTTTACAATTGCTAAAGTTGTACATTTCTAGGATTTTATTTATATACGAAGATTAGGATAACCCAATCAACTTCCTTTCTCTATCCCTATAGAGTTTTATACCAAGTATATAGGAATTTTCACCTAAGTCTTTCATGGAGAAGTTTTTACAGAGGTATGTTTTAACACCCTGCATCATTCCAATATCATTTCCAATGATCAGGATGTCGTCAACATAAAACACTAAGAACACGATCATACTCCCACTAACCTTCTTATAAACACAAGGTTCTTCTTCATTTTTGAGAAAACCAAACAATCTGATTACCTCATCAAAACGAAGATTTCAACTTCGCGAAGCTTGTTTAAGCCCATAAATGGACTTCTTAAGCTTACACACCATGCCGGAATTTTAACTGGAGACAAAACCCTCCGACTATTCCATATAGATTTCTTCATCAAGAAATCCATTAAGAAAAGTCATTTTGACATCCATTTTCCAAATATCATAGTCATGGTAAGCAGCGATAGCCAATAAAATCCTAATAGACTTTAGCATCGCTACCGGTGAAAAGGTTTCATCATAGTCCACACCTGGCCTTTGAGTGTAACCTTTAGCAACCAGTCGGGATTTGAAGGTTTCAACCTTCCCATCAGGCCCGCGCTTCCTTTTGTAAACCCATTTACAACCTATGGGAACAATTCCCTCAGGAAGCGGAACCAAGTCTCATACTTGATTCTGATGCATAGTCTATTTCAGAATTTATGGCTTCCTGCCATTTAGCGGAATCAATGTCTAACATTGCTTCTCTATAGGTATATGGATTAGTCTCCTCCACGAGAAGCACACCGAGACTCTTATCTTGGATCAAATACAAATGCTTAGGAGGTCTCGATATCCTAGTAGACCTATGGAGAGTGGAACTAGAAGGTTCTGCTTCTGTCTGAACTTCTGATTCCTCTGTCGGTCTGTCATCTATAGGTTGAACTTCATCAAGCTCAACCCTTCTATGATTACCACCTTTTGCCAAGAATTCTTCTCCAAGAAATCTGGCAAAACGAGCTACGAACACATTTCGATGCTCGAGATCATAGAATTGATATCCTTTGGAATTCGAAGGATATCCAACAAACCTAACTTTTCACCCCCGAGGCAAAAGTTTATCCTGCTGTGTCACTCTGACGTATGCAGGACAGCCCCAAACCCTAATATATTTAAGGTTCGATTTCCTACCAACCCATATCTCATATGAAGTAGTGGGAACAACTTTAGAAGGAACCCTATTCAGCAGATGTGCACCAATAAGAAGAGCATATCCCCACAAAAAGTAAGGTAGATCTGTAAAACTCAACATAGATCAGACCATATCCAATAAAATCTGATTTCTCCTTTCAGACACTTCATTTTGCTATGGAGTATCCGGAGGGGTATACTGAGCGAGAATCCCATTCTCTTTAAGATACTCGGTGAATGCATTACTCATATATTCACTGCATCGATCTGATCGAATACATTTGATGAATTTACCAGTTTATTTTTCTACTTCGTTTCGAAATTCTTTGAACTTTTCAAAGGTTTCCGATTTATGTTTAATCAAATAAACATAACCATACCGTGACAAATCATCGGTAAAAGTCACAAAATAAGAAAAACCACTATGAGTAGGGTGACTTATGGGACCACATACATCACTATGTACGAGCTCTAATAAATCAGTGGCTTGATGTCCAACACTAGTAAATGGAGCTTTGGTCATTTTACCCTGAATACAAAAGTCGCAAGTCGAAAAGATTATATGATTAGATTCTCACTCAAACCATTCTTAACCAACTAGGTTACGCGTCGTACACCTATATGACCTAACCGCATATGCCACAATTCAGTATTAGTTATATCATACTTTTACGTTTATTATCCCCAATTTCATAAACATTTCTAATGGCATGCAAAATATAATGACCTTGCGAATTTGAACATTTGTGTAACAAAACATCATTCATATATATACATAGAACGATTCTTAATATGTACATGATATCCTTTTGTATCTAATACAAACAGAGATATAATATTAGCTACACATTCCGGTACAAAAACACAATCTGTCAAAATGATGTTGTCTCTAGAGAGACGAATCTCATATTCGCCAACAACTGCTGCAGATAAGGATTCACCATTTCCAAAATGAAGCTGCATCTCGCCTGGATTCAGCATTCTACTGACCTTCAGCCCCTGCAACGAATTACAGATGTGAGTAGGACTAGCAGGAACCAAAACCCAACCAAAACCAATGGCTTCACAAGCCAAAGAGATATCAATGATAGGGAAAATAAATATACCTGATGCGGAGGCTCTCTCCGTCTGACCTATTAGTGTACAATACACTCATAAAAACATAAAGTCTTATTATGGAGATTTTACAAAACTGTCGACAATTAAATAATTGATCCAATCAATTAATTCTCAATCATGTGTAAAATAAATCGAATTAAATATCAAATATTTAAGGCATGAAAAAAATTTTGGATGTGGGATCAGACGCTCTGATACCATTTTGTTGGGGTTGACGCAGCAGAAGCTCGCGGTGGAGGGCGAAAAAAGGTTTTTAAACATTTTAAAAATTTCCCGAGCAAATTAATTAATATCAAATATTTATAATTCACTCAAATAAGTTTAAATATATTATTTATTAACATTTAATAACATAATATATTTGGTTACACGACGAATTATTTTACGAAAATATTTTTCGATAAATCTACACGTAACAGTCAAACCGATTGACCAACCACCGAGCCGGGGCATCCCAGACACTCGGGCAGTGTTTGGTCAGCCCTTAGGCTGCCCGAACTGTACCCAGTTTGCTGGGATCACAGCCGGCACATGTGGAGCCCGTTTCGAAATGAATTTCGCCATTTTCTCGCGTTTTCGCCCCAGAACAATTTCCGGAATTTATCCGCCACCCAATACACATCAAATATCACCCAAACAACATACTTTTACATGAAAAAAAAATTCTGTTTTAAGTGTACAAATCAGATCTGATCCAGAAATGTATTTTGCCAATTTTTCAAGCCAAACTCCAATTTAATCACAAATTAATCCAATCAACTTACTTCAAATTAAATGACCACATTGTAAAGTTTCAATAACAATTCTAGGCAATCATGGAGTGGCAAAATCACTCTAGAATGACAATTTTAATTTTAGATTAATTCTCTAATTAATCTAATTTACACATGCTAAATAAAGAAACTATTAAGGTTTAAAAACTATCAACACCAAGTTTTGTTTCAAATATATATATATATCCAAGATTCATATGTATATTTAACATGCAATATATATCATATACATATTTACATGCTTGAGAAACAAAATCTTAAGAAAATAGAAATTAGAAATTCTTCATTACCTTAATTCAAGCTCTAATTTCTTTAGTTTCCTTCTACTTGGTGTTGATTAATGCTAATAAACCCTAACCCATCTTTTCTTTATTTTTCTTAACACATGAAAGCTCAACAAAATGAAACAAATTTCATTTATATATTTTATTTAGCCCCATTTTGAATTTATCCAATTTTTAATCCAAAAATAACAATTATTTTGGTTATTATTTTGACACCTATTGATCTTATCCAAAATAAGATTATTATTTTGATATTTTTTGTTAATAAAAACCATGTGTCAAAATTCCATGGTTTAGCAAATCAAATTTTGCCAAATGAATAAGAATATTCCAATAATATTCTTATCTTAATTAAATAAATTAATTAACATTTTAATTAATTTATTCAATTAATTAACAAAAATAAAATAATGCCATGGAATAATATTCCAAGAATAATCTTCCATTTTATCCCCATTAATAATTAATTAACAATTAATTAACTAATAATAATAATAAATCAAGTGTCAAAATTTAATTGGTTAATAATGTGTATCTAATCTAAATTATGTATCGTATACAAATACACATTATTTAATACGCATGTGTAAATTATGAATAATCCAAATTATCCATAATTAGTTGCCCAAGTGCTCAACGAGCACACTTTATATTGTGAGACTCTCTAGGTTCAAGGTTATCTGTCACGAAAACCATTTCCATGTCCGTAATTCATCCACTCATAAATTAGGAGGACCACAGATAATCGAGTTGAACCATCCAAGGCGAAGTCATCACATATATATAATCTCTCTGTAATAGGTTATTCGAATTATTCCGGAGATTTATATTAAACGTCAAATCTCCGCTATGAACAATTCATGTGTCGCGACATAATTATGATTATTAACAAATATTCAGAACTCGTTTCCAAATCATACCTCGGCCAAGGATTTCAAAGAATCATAAATAGGACACCTAAATCCCGTACACGGGACTGACAGATCCTCTCTGGATATATCACACGATATCATGAGTATCAATCCATACCCAACGAACAGACGGATGTCTGATATAAAAAAATCGTTGACGTGACTGTCATTAAAGTACAAATGATATCTCACATATCCACAATGGTATCACAAGTCAAATGAGCTAATATGTTATTCGACTTGTAAAAATTCCTATTGACGTTGGTGTACCATCTATCAGGAATCTTTAAATGAGTCGTTCAGTATTTATCCAATAAATATCTACGTGTCTATACGAGTCTCCCAAGACTCATGGTTTACTGAGATAAACCATTAGAAAAATTCTAATATACGACACGTACCGGTCTCACGGGTTTACTAATCGACCAGATATGTAAACCTTGACCAGTAATATTTAAGAATGAATTATATTGTGACATTTCTCAGTAACAATTATGGCGCTTTTGCAATTATGTCACAACTATTCATTCTACGGTCATTTACGCCTTTACCATATATAAGATTACATTGATGAAAATTACTTAATTTTATTCATAATAAATATAATGTACATCGTATTTACAATAAATGTAATAAAATTTGGCGCGCCCAGCACCAACTCCAACATAAGGTAAGTCAGGGTAAGATTTGCTAGACCAGTAAAAGATCACAAGTAGATCAAAAATCGTAGAACCCACAGATAAGCCGAGCTAGTAGAAATCCGTAGGAAAGTGTAAGAATAAGCCTATGAAATTGGAGATATTTAAGAAAGTGATAAGAGTATCAATATAGACCATAAGATAGAGTGATCAAATCGAGGTTTATAGTAAGAACAGGAGGTTAAAATTTAAGAACCAGATATAGAGGATTGACTCACAGTTATCTTAGTGAGGAGTATAGTAAGGAAGTAGGACATGAAAATGGTATGAGAAATGAGACGAGTAACAAGAAAATTTAGTATATTTGGGCGCAAAGATAACATAATGAAGAAATGATAGAGTAAAGAATCAATAATAGTTATGGTACCTAGAGCTTAGTAAAGAAAAGAACTAGTGAAGGAGAGCAAATGATAAGATTAGACAAATCACGAGATGGCTCATGGTATTGAGAAGAAGGAAGATTTTAGGAATAGTGTAATGTATGGACCAAAGATTTAGTAGAAGATGACCTTAATAGTTGAAGTAAATAGAGTTTTCAAGGGAGTAAATGAATAAGGAGTCGAGGAACTAAGATTATGAAGGAACCTTCATAGCAGAATGAGCCCCTTAGGAAAGATAACAAAGAGATTATAGTAGTACCCAGAGAAAAAATACGTAGTAACTGCAGAGAGTTAAGCAACAAAAAGGGCAAATAAACAGTATATGGAAGTTAGAAAGTGCTTCTAGAAGGACTTGTACAGAATGCGAAGTGATTAATTGATGAAAAATGACCAAGTGTAAAGTTAGAAAATGGCAAGTCAAATAAGTTTTAGCAGCAAAACCCAGTGTAGGAAAAGACACCAGACAGGTATACACGAAAATTCTAGATAAAGGGTACGTGTTATCGGAACACCGTAACAGAAAGGCCTCAAGACTAGTTCCCACCCTACCAACCCTCGATCGATACCAATAACAAAGATGGCCTAAGTAGGAAATTTAAAGACAAGATATTAGAAAAGGTAACCAAGGGAAGAAGTACTAGTTAAGCATACGTTAAGAATGTAAAGGACAGTGTTAAAAATAAACAATAACATGTGAAAACAAATATCCTTTGAGTAATGAAACAGAGAAATGACCCATAGCAGATTCAGTTACAGAATAAAGAATAAGGGTAAATAAAAGGTTAAATGATATAAGTATTGAAAAATGAAATTGCCAAGGCACAACAACAACAAGAGAGAACATCCTAAGTAAGTATTAACAGCGGTCTAACATGATATAGAACCGACAAAGTAAATCTACTATAGTAGGGAAAACAATAAAGAGAAAATATTCTAGCATGCAATCAAGTATAGAAGACGAATTGATATAAAAGAATAGTAAAAGAAGATAAAAAAGATGAGATCTATAGATATAGTCCAAGAATGAACAAGTGAAGCTATTGAGAGTTAGAATAAAGTTCTTTGTGAATAATAGAATGAGGTGAAGGATGAAAGAAAGTACTAAGAAAAGTCTAGAAAGTGAAAATTTTTAGGGTATAACGGCTATAGAAAAGAGTATTTAATAAGTAAATATTGTGGAAAGTGATATCAAGGAAAATTTTGATCAAGCAATCATAAAGGTACCCAACCCTAGTCTAGGATGACTAAACCACTGCAGGTTTGGGATGGTCTTAGTACGGACATTGGTAGTTTGGTAGATTGGTATCATAGTACAGAAACGAAGGAATGAATTAATACGGAGCATAAATTTTGGTATTAGAAGAAGAGAATCTTATATACTGCTGAAGGTTGAAAGGGATGTATCGAGAGTTAATAGTCTAGTGATGAGGAAGAATAATAAGAACAAGATAGACAAATGAAACAAATGAAAACTGGGTACAGGTAAAATCCTTAGTAAAAGTTAAAGGTATCAAGAATCTGATCAATTAAGAAATTGTGGAGCATAAGTAAAGACCTATAATAAAGATATCTTGGAGATAAGGAATATGCAGTACAGTTAAAGAATCAGAAAGATAGTAGTTAAAAATACTTAGCAGAAATATTACAGGAAGAAGACTCAGAAAAGAGAAAAGAGGAAAGATCTAGTAACTAGTAGAGGATTGAGACAAGAAGATAAGTATAGTAGCATCTCTGGATATTCGCAAAACTAAGAAGACCACGAATTAGACGCCAGAGAGGATTCGAGGACGAATCCTATTTAAGGGGGAGAAATTGTAACGACCGGTAGTTTCTACTACAGCCTACAATGATATTATTAGGCACGAGACGAAGGCACGTAAAATAAACTATGATTGGACTTAAATATGCTCATGGAACGACTTTAGAGATGATCGGTAAATTTCTTGAAGTCCCGGGACGAGACTGTACCGTGTTTCCTTGGGACCGCCCATAGAATTTGGGGCGTAACGTTTGCATACAATCTCCGATTTTTATGAATTTTATATCATTGGAAATCTGAGATCGAGACCTACAACGTCTGCGTTAAATATTTTCCCAAATTCGGACCAGAAATAGGCCAAAAAGCAAGTAAAAATCTGGATGAATAGTGATTTCGGACCAAAATGATAAAATCTCAAAACTTCTCCATTTTTCCACACTCTTCGACATTCTTCCTTATATCATTTAAGTCCCCCTATAGAAAAGAAAAACAAAAATAGAAAAGACAGAAGAAGAAACTGTGAAAAGAAAGAGAATGGAAAGAAGAATAAGAAGAAGAAGGAGAAGAAGAAGAAAGGAAGAAAAGAAAGAAGGAAAGAAGTAAGATGAAGCATAGATTGATCATAGCAACCATGTGAGCCTTAGGAAATGAAGAAAATAAAAAAGAAGTAAGGTAAGAAAACTTGACCCAAATTTTAATAAATTAAATTTTGGCAATTTGATGATTGAAGTTTATTATTGAGTTATTGAGGGTGAAGATTGGATAATTAGTGTTGGAAAATTGGTGTTTGGATGATTTTAGTTTGTTATTCAAGTTTGTTGATTATGAAAGAATGATGGAATTTGATGATGTTGGATGATTAGAAATAGAATGAAATGGTAGATTTAAGGTTATATTAGCTTTGGGTTGTATTGTGGATGTAGTATTTTGTTTGGGAATTGTATGAATTTGGATTTGGGGACTGCCTTCGGCAGGGCATAATCTGCCCAGGAAGACGACTGCGCGTCGCAATGCGGTAACTAGAAACCAGAATTTTTTTGTGTACAATGGCACGAGACCATAACCCCACCGAATTAGTTTTAAACCCCCAGCTACATTCTAAATGCGTTAGAGACCACCCTTGGGGTCTCGTATCAGTTCATATACATATCTTACATCAAGATATGAATGTGGCAAGCCTTGTACATAAAATCTAGTGACGTATCGTTAGATTTATTTCACTTTATATACTAATCAAGTTCTCGACCATAGATTATCTGCAGGAATCGTACTCTCCTATGACGAGGGATCTAATACCAGCCAAAATCCAAATATGTGAGTGGACCTCTTTCCTTTAACTGGTTTTATTTATTAAGTTTTAAGTTTTGATATCAGACTTATTTTTATGCCTTAGGGCGTTTGATTTATTTATTGCAGTTATTACATGAAATTTATGCTTTATGCCATGTTTTAGTTGTGTTTTACACAGAAAAGTTTTAAAGCATGAGTTTTTATGTTTTCGAGGCATGGGGTAAAAACTCACCCCAGTAACTTGAGGTTCAGTTGGAATTGACGGATACAGATGACATGTGCACATGTAGAGCCAGGATGACAGCTTAAGATCGTGTACCTGGACTCTAGTTTAGAGCTTGGGTGGTAACATTGATCCGCACCCTCAGTTCTAGTGGTGGCTACGCCCAGTTGAGTCGTTGTCATGGGCATATAGTACCACCAGTTTCACACACCCAGTTGAGTCGTTGTCCTGGGTGTAGAGAGATCACTAGTTCCCGGTTGAGTATTCTCGGACACGTCCAGTTGAGTCGGTTTCCTGGGCGTAAAGTAGTTTTCATATTTTCAGTACACAGATTTCAGATCTTTAGTACATAGTTTTCAGAAATCAAATTTCAGTAAACCTTTTTAGAAACTAGATTTCAGAAATAATTTTCAGAAACCAGAGATTCAAAGCTATTTTCAGAAAGTTCATATTTATAAAGAGATTTCATGTGAAGAGATTTTTCTAAAAACTTTAGTTTTAAAGATTTCATGATTTCATATTTTAGTTTCATGTCCACTCACTTAGATTGTATAGCGATCTAACCCCCACCCCAGTCTTTGTATCTTGTAGGTTTCTCGGAGGACGAGCTCAGGAGGACGGATACTGATGCAGTCACTAGGGATGGAGTCCAGCAGCACAGAGTCATAGCATTGAAGTCCAGTCAGAGTCAAAGTGAAGCTGCATGTTTACACTAGTGTAGTATAAGTCATTTATGAGTGTCTGTTTATGTTTGTAAGGAAAAATATTTTTGAGTATACAGTTATTAGAAATAAAAGTATTTTATATTGATAAATTGGGTTATGGTCCCCGTGTGTGATATTGCATTTGAATGGCTTAGAATATAGTCGGAAGTCAAAGGCTAATGGGGTTAGTACTGCTATCTCATGCTTGTAACACCTCCCAGATTGGGGATGTTACAAGCACAAATAATAACAAATAATCAATAACAATCTGAAAAGAATAAAAATATGTAAATAATTAATTAAAATATTTGGGATCCATTAAAACCCTAGATTTAATGAATTAGCTACTCGTAATATTCAATAGATATAATTTAATCATTGTAACAAGCCAAGAACTCATAAAAAATAAAACTAGAGAGAAAATGGAAGAAATAATCTATCGTTTGCAGTCTTCCTCTTCAAACTACTGCACCGGTTGACGCACTTGTTTTTGCCTTGCTCTAGATGTTCTTCTATGCTCTAGGATTCCAAAATTATGTTGAGGCTTTTTTTCGGGTTTTGGTACGAAATTGTGCTTATATAGGAGGTCCATGGAGTGTTTCCTATTTAAAAATTGGATACAGGGCAAAACACGACCGAATTTCCCGTGTCACGACGTGCTGAATGAGTCGCGAATCCCTTCATCATCAATGTCGCGCGTCGCGACACTCTCTCATTTGCGTCGCGACGTGCAAAGTTTGATAAGGAGCAAAGAGTTCTAGGCAAATTTTGTAAAGGTGAGCGTTTCGCCGTGCCCCAAGGGTCGGGAAGTGCATTTTGTCTTTGAAATTAACCCCGATTTACTCCATATCTTGCCATTTGCATCCCTCGTTGAATCCGTTAGATCTTGATATTATTTTGACCTACAAAACACACTCGAAACACATTAATTTGCTTATAAAGCTTGATATTACCCATAAAATATTAAGATAAAGGGGCGGAAAATATATATATATATTGACCGATCATCAATACATTTGCCCATACTTCAGTCGTTGTGTCATCTGACCGGTGCTTACACACGCGTATAACGCAAGCGCACGTATCGTTCAAGTAGTATAAAAAGTATCGATCCCACGAGGACTTAATATCTATTCTATTAATTTTATGAGGTCAAATGATTACTAGTATCTAACAGGTTATTTGATTGATTTGAAAATGTGACGATTCTAAATTTAAAAATAAGTAAATAAAGTTGTTCGAAAGTAGGTTTAAGAAAATTCAATATTAAAAACTATCTAGGGTTGTGATTTCTTTGCAATATCATTTTAAAGATGAAATGGTTATCTTATAGTTGGGTAAAATATTGATTTATTAACCTGGAACACTAAATTATGTAAAAGCCTCTTCCGATGGTCAACTACAAATATCCAGTATAACCCAATTGAACCATATGTCTATGTAAACCAAATTATCTGGATTCATTAAGTTTAAGTTCCAATTATGGCTACCCCCGCCCGACAGGTATATGTATATCCTGTAAGGAAATATATTAAAGGGTTATCTATCCTCAAGGAAGATCGTGGACTATTGAGTCTAAGGTCTTAAACTTAAAATCTCTATGTCTAGTTCATTTTAGTTTAGTTACAGTTCAATTTTATTAATGGCCAGTTAATAAAAAGCATTAAGATTAAGACTCAATAATAAACCTTTATATTACCCAAACTATAATTTAAACCCTTATAACCGGTGATATTGGATTTCATCACAACCCCAGATAACTGGCTTAGTTACGACACATATTTACGGGTAGTAAAAATTTAAATAAAATAAAAGACATAAAGTAAATTCTGAAAATTAAATACTGAAAAGTAATTGCTGAAAAGTAAAAAAAGTAAAAAGTAAAAGTAAAAAGTAAAAAGTAAAAAGTAAAAAAAATAAAAGTAATTACTGAAAGTAAATTGCTGAAAAGTAAATTACTGAAATTAAATAAAGTAAAAGTACAATAAAAGAAAATGCTGGGGTTAGAGGATCAACTTTTATTACTACTATTTTAGATATCTCCCTTAATATAATATATTAACTTTGCGTGATAATTACCAACCAGCCATATAGGCGGTATCCTGATTAAGTCAAATTAATAATTAATTACCAACCGACCAACCAGGCAGTATCCATACTTAGTCAGGTTAAAACCAATTTATAATTAATTTCCAACCGGCCAATATAGCGGTATCCTCATTAAGTCAGATTTTAAATAGTTTATATTTTATATTTAAGGAGATTAATAATCTAGATAGAATAATAAAAGTTTTACCTTTTACCCCGGCAAAGGGGAGTTACCTCCTCATTGCTTGAAAAATAAAAACTGCAAAAGTAAAGAAAGAAAAGGTTTGTGCGTAAAAGTAAAAATGCGGAAAGTAAAAAACTGAAAAGTAAAGAAAAGAAAGTGTGAAAGCGGAAATTAATTACTGAAAGCTGTAAATAAACAAACAAGATACAATCTTCTTATTTATTCATTAGGAATTTCAAAGAAGAAAGTATGAATTTTACAAATGAAATGACTTGGTATTTATAGGCAAAATTTGCCTATATCAAATCATCCATCAAATTCTCCACCAAATCCATTATTAATTTCTCCACTAATTACTCCACCAAATCCATAATTGCTCCACTAATTGCTTATCTTGTTTGGTGTTGATTTGATAATTTTTATTAATTATTTATAATTTATATTTTGCTTTGAAAATGATTGATAATGACTTTAATAATTACACATCACACACTTCTGGATGATTCATCAATTTCGGTCATGAACTCTTCAGAATTAGAATATATTTTCTCTTTCAAAGTTGTAGATCTTTGAGTCTTCTTTAATCTGGCACTTGAATCAGCTCAATCCGATATCTGAGTAAAACGTTATGCCCAAAATACGACAGATGCGCAAAACTGGAATTCCCAAAACTGCACTTCGTCAAAACGCCCTTTCAAGTTTCCAATCTCCAAAATTAATATATCAAGTCCAATAATTGCCCTTATTTGACCCATATTTCGTCCTAAATGATTTCATTAAGTCTCAATATTATTTTATCTGCAAAATAAACTAAAACACATCAAAACGTTCATCAAACCCGAGAAACTAAACAATATATTAAGTAAAAGGGGCGGTAAATATTGATATATTTTCCGCTCATCACACCCCCAAACCTAACATTTTACTAGTCCTCGAGCAAAACAACATAATAAAAATAAAATTAAACTAAGCCACTTTCGTAGGGATCATGGTTGCATTTAGCATATGCAACAAGCCTTTAAACCTCTAGGTGTCTCTAGTGAACGAGTTATAGTCTCGTGAGGGCTTACAATAACGATACCCACAAACGTTTTACAAAAGTAAAAAGATAATAAAACTAATGCACACAAAAGCAAAAAGACAAGAGAAAAGAGAATAAAGAAGTTAGTGACTAATCAGGTGAAACTTATACTTCAAGTTACTAGTTGTTTTGTTTTATTCTAAATTACCGAATAAGTAAATTCTCCGATTATTTTTACCATTCTTCATATACACAGCCAACAAAATAATAAACAACTCATTTTTGCCCACAACAGTCATAAGTGCAGTTGATAAGAGAGTAATATTTTTTTCCTAAAGTTCTATCAGATTTCACACCTTTTTGTAGCGATGGAATAATTTTTCTCATTTTTCTGATTTTTTCTTTGATTTTTCTCTATTTTTTATTTATATACAATATCTTCCGTCTATGTAGCGAGTGTTGGGTCGGTGACTCCCAAACCAGTTGGCTTTAGGGCACCAGGTGTTAAGACACCCCTACGGACTTAATTACTCAGACTTCAGATATATATATTTTTGCAGCATCTTCGATCTATGTAACGAGCTTTGGGCCAGTGACTCCCAAACCAGTTGGCTTTAGGGCACTAGGTGTTAAAACACCATTACAGACTTAATAACTCGGATCTCAGACGTTTTTTTTTTTTTTTTTTACTCCATTGCTTTTTGAGATGTTTCCTCCAATTAAACTAGAGCACTGAATATTACAAACTTTTCAATTTTAGCTCATGTCCGTATGTTACTATATATGTTGATAATATCTGTCAACTGAGCATATGAAGATTCATTTTAGTCCGTTTTAAGGAGAATTCACAAATTAAATAATTCAAAATGAAATAAACAAAAATTAACTTGTTTCGAAAATAGGCTTGAGATACGTATCAGGAGTGGAAACTCCTTACTCAGCTATCTCTTACCAATTTCACATTTTTAGTCAAAACACAAAAACGCAAAAAATTTTTGTAATTTTTTGAAAAATTTTCAAATTTTTTTTTTTTTTCGAAAAATTTTGGACTAAAAATAAAAAACAACACACTGATCAACTAATTCCCTCCCCCAAACCTAAATGAGACATTGTCCCAATGTCTTAAAAAGTAGAAGAAGAGTTTAGAAAATAATACCTGGTTAGCTGAAATTCTACAGGAAATTAAAGGTTAAGATCCAGATTAATCCTACGCCTCTTACCACGATCGTCCTCAGACCAATTTATCTTTGAAAGGATAGGGTCAACTTGTGGTTCATAGGCTATGAGTGGTCTATTAGATCCGGAGCAGTTCTGGCAGTAAAGTAAAGATGAGTTCTTTCAAAGTTTTGACACGAAACCCATTTCTCGAGCATCATCAAGAAACACACAAAGAAAATCATAAAATCCATCAACGTTGAGCAATCCAATTGGTTTCTGGTGTATGTTCAGGTTCGCCCAAGAAGTACTATAAAAATTTCCTCCAATGTACCCAAGCCACATGCCAAAGCGATAAAACCATCAGCACGGTTAATCATTTCTACCAGTCGTTCAGACATACCTGGCACGATCATTCTTCTCTCCGTTTGATGGTTCAATAAGATTTTCCTCTGCCAAGGGTTTGGGATGATTCCCAAAATGTGACTGCCTCCTTCCTGTACAGCCTTTGAAACGATCCCATAAGTCCGAGATTTCCTCCGCCATATATTAAGTGCATATTCCTTGCAGCTAAGACTCGACCCAATTCCTGTGCTGCTTCTACGTATTGTGGTTTAGTACCAACACTACTACCGCAAAACACACAGATGTTTTCAACTCGTCTTCTTGAAGTGGCTTCCATGTTTTACTCTGGATGTCTTCAAAAGTGCAATGATGAGTTGAATTTATAATACCTGAAAAGGGTGAGTAAAATAATAGTACTAGTACCTGCCAAATGACATTATTTAGTTAAACAAATCGTGATAGTCAAAAAGGTCGGGATCCTGTCGGAGGAGAAATATAACAAAACAAATTACAATTATTAGGAAAAGACAAAGAGATATAATATTTACAAGAAAAGTAGCGGCTTGATTGACGTCTATGCGTCAGGGACAAGCTTCCCATCCAATTTTCTTATAAATTGGCAAACAGGGTCTTTTTGAGTCAGATTCCCAAGACTTAACAGTTGTCTTCTTTTAGAAATTGTGTATGTAATTTGCGAAAGGCTATGTGAACATATCCACTGGGATGCGTCTCAAGAGTTGAAGATATATCATCTAAAGACTCCTTACTCAAGCCATCCCTAATGAATTTAATTTTGTCTTCGCGATTATCAGACACCATTCCTAAAGAACGACAACGAGTATTGCAATTCCATCGTGCACATTTGTAACAAACACCCATTTGTTTAGCTCTACGTTTCTTTGCATAGGTGCTTCTTCCAAACCAGGCAGATGTGAAATAAAAGAGTCAGAAGACTCACCTGCCAATCGGACCCGTGCTTCAATTACCCAACGAATGTCATTAGGAACACCGTGAATTGTCAGTAACCTCATCCGTTCCAAGCGAGCTTTGTAGCTTTCATCAGAGATTTTTGAGGGGGAGAGAAGGAAATTGCTTGTGAAGATTTGCGAGAGCTTCTTCCATCTTGAAATGACTTAATCTGCAAAAAACTAAACACACAAAAATAAAACACACCAGATCACAATATATACACAAATTGCATGGGTTGCCTCCCTACTAGCGCTAAGTTTAAAGTCGTCAGCCAGACTTGACTTCTGAACGTTAAGCTGGATCTGAAAGTGTAACACTTTCTTTTTGTCGCTCAAATGATTCTCCGCAGTAGTAGTGCTTGACACGCTTGTTTTTAACCTTGAAAGTTTTTGTTGGAGTCAGGATCATGTATCTCAACGGCTCTATCTGGTAAAACTTTGGTGATCACAAATGGACCTGACCACCGTGATTTTGGCTTCCATGGGAAGAATTTCACCCTTGATTTGTTTAACAGTACCTTCTGCACTGGTTCTAGTTGTATGCGCACTAACTTTTCATCATGTCTTTTCTTGCCCTTTTCTTTGTACATTTGGCATCCTCAAAAGGCTGATTGTAAATTCCTCCAATTCGTTGAGCTGGTGGAACTTTTTCTCTTCTGTTGCTTGTAGAGCAAGAATTGGCTCTTTCAGTGCAAAAGATGCTTTATCTTTAGGCTCCACAAGCAATTGACATGTTTTAAGTTTGTCAGTAGAACTTTGCATTGCATTGGAGTTCTGAATGGTATGTGTATCACATCAAGTTTGAAACATTCCTCCTTCTTTCATCATCTGGGAAATTCATGGCCTTGAAAACATTGAATGTTACTTCTTGGTCTTGTACCCGCATGGTTAGTTCTCCTTTTTGTACATCAATAATGGTTCGACCTGTAGCCAAGAATGGTCTCCCGAGGATGATTGGCACGTCTGCGTCTTCCTCCATATCAAGGACAATAAAATCTGCTGGGAAATGAATTTGTCAACCTTGACCAGCACATCCTCAACTACGCCTCTTGGAAATACGAGCGTTCTATCATCAAGTTGTAGTGAGACTGAAGTTGGCATTGTTTCTCTAATCTGTAATTTCCTGAAAATAGAAAAGACATCAAGTTAACACTCGCACCTAAATCACACAAAGCCTTACCAAAGTTATGTTCTCCTATGACGCAAGAACAGTGAAACTGCCAGGAATCTTTCAATTTCGAGGGAAGTTTCCTCTGAATGATGGCACTGCATTCTTCTGTTAATGCTACTGTCTCGTAATCTCTCAATCTCCGTTTTCGTGAAAGAATATCTTTCATGAATTTGGCAGAGGTGGGCATTTGTCCAACGCTTCTGCAAATGGAATGTTGATATGCAGCTTTTTGAAGATCTCCAGGAACCGAGAAAACTTCTTGTCCAATTTGTTCTTCTGAAGACGTTGAGGAAAAGGTGGAGGTGGAGTGATCTGTTCTTTTCCTTTGCTTCTTTTTCCTTCATCTGTTGCTTTGTTTCTTTTGGAACTTCCTCAACAGTTGTTTTGACTCCAACATCTTTGTTGATTTCAGTACCGCTTTTTAACATGATGGCATGACATTGCTCCTTCCCCATGTTCCTTGGATTTGGCTCTGTGTTGCTAGGAAGGGTACCTGGCGGTCTGTAACTCTGAGCATTTTCCAGTTGTCCAATTTGATTCTCCAGTGCTTAATAGAAGCATATTGACTTTGAATTAATGTTGCTTGGGATTGAAACATAGCATCATATCTTGCTGCTTGAGAGTCGTGTTTTTTTGCTTCTAACTTTTCAAGTGGGTCAACACTTCTGTTATTCCTGATTCATTTGCCTGCTCCTGGATTTTGTTCTGTTGCTGGAATTCAGGTGGTGGATAGTTCTGCTGTTGGCCTGAATTGTTGCTCCATGAAAAATTGGGATGATTCCTCCACCCTGGGTTGTAGGTGTTGGAATATGGATTGTTCCCTTGTCTGTTGTTGAAATTGCTGACATAATTCACTTGGTTTGAGTCTGGTGCTCCTCCATATGGTGAACTTGTGGATCCAGTGGTAAGAGTCTCCATAAATTTGCATATCTGATCTAGCTTGGCGTTGACTGCTGTGTATTGGCTCTACTTTCATAAATTCCTGCAATTCTTTGGATCATGCTCCTTTCTGTTGGCCATAAAGAATTGTTGTTGGCCATTTCTTCGATTAGGTCCCAGGCTTGATCTTCTCCTTTTTCCATCAAGGCTCCTCATTCAGCAGCAGCATCGATTGTGGTTCTCATTATTCCAGAAAGCCCATTATAGAATGTTTGGACTTGAAGCCATTTTGGAATCTCATGGTGATGACATTTCCGAAGTAAATCTTTGTACCTTTCCCAAGCTTCGCAGAGGGATTCTGAATCTTGTTGTACAAAGGATGTGATGTCATTCCTCAATTTTCCGGTTCTTGGGCTGGTGGAAAGTTACTTGCAAGAAATTTGGTGGCTAAAGTGGTTCCAAGTTGTGATAGAACCTGCTGGTAGTGAATGTAGCCAAGCTTTAGCTCTGTCCTTCAGGGAATATGGAAAAACTCGCAGTCTCATTGCTTCTTCTGATGCTCGTTGTAGTTAAAAGTGCCGCAAACTTCCAGGAAGTTACTGATGTGAGCATTAGGATCTTCAGTTGCATTCCCCCCGAATTGAACTGACTGTTGAATCATCTGAATGCATGTTTTGATGTCACCCGCATTTGCTGGTAAGGGAGGAAGTACAATACAGGAAATTAGTCTGTCAACCACCGGAATGGTTCTGTCTCGAATGGGAATTGGTGGTGCAACGTTCAAAGGTTCAGGTTCCATATTGACTAAAGCTTCTTGGCCTTCTCGCCTTTCCCTTCTCAACTGTCTGATGGTTCTTTCAATTTCGGGTCAAGCGGTCGGAGTTCAAACTTCTAGTTCGTCTCATGAGTTTCTGAGAACCTGAAACACAAGAAAACAAAAACAATAAGTAAAAGAAATTAGATACAAGTAAATGTATCTAACCCCTAAACTAATAGTAAAAGATAAATAAGTCCCCGGCACCGGCGCCAAAAACTTGACCGGTGCTTACACGCGCGTATAACGCAAGCGCACATATCGTTCAAGTAGTATAAAAAGTATCGATCACACGAGGACTTAATATCTATTCTATTAATTTATGAGGTCAAATGATTATTAGTATCTAACAGGTTGTTTGATTGATTTGAAAGGTGACGATTCTAAATTTAAAAATAAGTAAATAAAGTTGTTCGAAAGTAGGTTTAAGAAAATTCAATATTAAAAAACTATCTATGGTTGTGATTTCTTGCAATATCATTTTAAGATGAAATGGTTATCTTATAGTTGGGTAAAATATTGATTTATTAACCTGGAACACTAAATTATGTAAAAGCCTCTTCCGATGGTCAACTACAAATATCCAGTGTAACCCAATTGAACCATATGTCTATGTCAACCAAATTATCTGGATTCATTAAGTTTAAGTTCCCAATTATGGCTACCCCCGCCCGACAGGTATATGTCTATCCTGTAAGGAAATCTGTTAAAGGGTTATCTATCCTCAAGGAAGATCGTGGACTATTGAGTCTAAGGTCTTAAACTTAAAATCTCTCTATGTCTAGTTCATTTTAAGTTTACCAGTTCAATTTTATTAATGGCCAATTAATAAAAAACATTAAGATTAAGACTCAATAAATAAACCTTTATATTACCCAAACTATAATTTAACCCCTTATAAACGGTGATATTAGATTTCATCACAAACCCCAGATAACTGGCTTAGTTACGACACATATTTACGGGTAGTAAAAATTAAATAAAATAAAAGACATAAAGTAAATTTTGAAAATTAAATACTGAAAAGTAAATTGCTGAAAAGTAAAAAAAAGTAAAAGTAAAAGTAAAAAGTAAAAAAAAATAAAAGTAAATTACTGAAAGTAAATTGCTGAAAAGTAAATTACTGAAATAAATAAAGTAAAAGTACAATAAAAGAAAATGCTGGGGTTAGAGGATCAACTTTTATTACTACTATTTTAGATATCTCCCTTAATTAATATATTAACTTTGCGTGATAATTACCAACCAGCCATATAGGCGGTATCCTGATTAAGTCAAATAATAATTAATTACCAACCGACCAACCAGGCGGTATCCATACTTAGTCAGGTTAAAACCAATTTATAATTAATTTCCAACCGGCCATATAGCGGTATCCTCATTAAGTCAGATTTTAAATAGTTTATATTTTATATTTAAGGGAGATTAATCTAGATAGCAATAATAAAAGTTTTACCTTTTACCCCAGCAAAGGGGAGTTACCTCTCATTGCTTGAAAAATAAAAACTGCAAAAGTAAAGAAAGAAAAGGTTTGTGCGTAAAAGTAAATTGCGGAAAGTAAAAAACTGAAAAGTAAAGAAAAGAAAGTGCGAAAAGCGGAAATTAATTACTGAAAGCTGTAAATAAACAAACAAGATACAATTCTTCTTATTTATTCATTAGGAATTTCAAAGAAGAAAGTATGAATTTTACAAATGAAATGACTTGGTATTTATAGGCAAAATTTTGCCTATATCAAACATCCATCCATCAAATTCTCCACCAAATCCATTATTAATTTCTCCACTAATTACTCCACCAAATCCATAATTGCTCCACTAATTGCTTATATTGTTTGGTGTTGATTTGATATTTTTTATTAAATATTTATTAATTTATATTTTGCTTTGAAAATGTTGATAATGACTTTAATAATTACACATCACCACTTCTGGATGATTCATCAATTTCGGTCATGAACTCTTCAGAATTAGAATAATATTTCTCTTTCAAAGTTGTAGATCTTTGAGTCTTCTTTAATCTGGCACTTGCATCAGCTCAATCCGATTTCTGAGTAAAAAGTTATGCCCAAAATGACAGATGCGCAAAACTGGAATTCTAAAACTGCACTTCGTCAAAACGCCATTTCAAGTTTCCAATCTCTAAAATTAATATATCAAGTCCAATATTGCCCTTATTTGACCCATATTCGTCCTAAATGATTTCATTAAGTCCCCATATTATTTATCTGCAAAATAAACTAAAAACACATCAAAACGTTCATCAAACCCGAGAAACTAAACAAAATATTAAGTAAAAGGGGCGGTAAATATTGATATATTTCCGCTCATATAATATTTTTTCCCCCTATTATATTATTCTTTATATTATTATTTATTATTATTTATTATTATTATTATTATTATTATTATTATTATTATTATTATATTATTATTATTATTATTATTATGAGACTAATATACACTGTCATACATATATTCTACAATTAACTTTATTGAATATGCAATGTACCACTTTTTTTTTTTTTTTTTTTTTTTGTAAACGATGGAAACTCCGCCACCAAACCACCCTTCTGGGTCGCGGCGCAGGTAAAACCACCGGCTGTCCCAGGTCTTACAAGAAGTGCACCCCTGGATTCCAACTCAGAACCTCAAGGTGAGATCCTGGACCCTACACCACCAAACCACACCCTTGGGGGCCATGCATATGTACACACAAGTCTCTCTCAATTTCGACTTTTGGGCATTACCAGACTATAAAAGACCTATTCGAAACTAAATCCTTACACAAGTCGGAATGTAATGGAAACGGAATCGAGGTGTGAATTTTATAAATTAAAATATATTATATATTAAATTACATAATAAATTGAATAATACATCTCTAAATTAATTAATATTTATAATTTTCCATCATATCTCATGTCCTTATTTCAATTATGAGTGATCTCATTTTTTTCACCCAATATTGATGTCTCTCTACACCATTTAATCACTTCAATTTTTAAAATAGAATTTTTTTTTTTGATTAAAACCACATATACTTCTAAAATTATGCACATCCTTATCTTAATTTAACCTTAATTACTCATTGGTAGTAGAAAATCATATATAATTTTTTTTCTCTAGTTCAATCTCCAATACAAAATACACTTTTTTTTAACCTCTCACTAAAAATATTGCTGTTCCATTTTTTGTCAAGGTTAATTTATTTTTATTATTTAGTTTTTTTTCCCTTTATTTTTCAATCAATGCTTTATAAATAGTCAATATAGATTATTAATTTCTATTCTTTTCAAGAACGCCAACGTCAAGCCTAAATTTAAGAGATTTTTTGTAATTTTTTATTCATTTTATCTGTTTATATATGTGTGTTAAAACCAATTTTTTTTTTTAAATATATACCTATTTGCCCTTATTTTATAATACATAATCCAAATTTTATATTAAAATAAACCAAAAACTACATAGTATTGAAATCAAAATATATATAAACATTTCATAAAATCAATATTCTTACAAAAATCGGGTAAAATAATACCCTAATTCCAAAAAATAAACACAAATGGGTGTTAAATATTTAACTAATTAAAAGAAACTCCACCACTGATCCAAAGTCTGACTTGCAACATAACATTTTCCTTTCTAACAACTTCATTTTTGGGAAAAAAATCAATTGTAAATAGATTAACCATAATTCCAAATAATCAAAAAAATTAATCACACAAAAAATAAAAATCATTGATTACTAATTTATTAGACATCTAATAAATACTCAAGATGGGACTATATTATCAAAAAGAATACTTTTTGGTTTCTTGAAGACAAATATTGTAATGTTTGAAATATTAGACAATAGATAACAAGCTTTCTAAAGATTAGACCAAGGGCATTAGGTATTAGTTCAAACCATTGTCAAAAATCAGTTTTCCCATAATATGTGTTTATAATAGTTTATAATATGCACATAATAAATCATAATCAAAGCCAACTTATATGATGTGTTAGGCTCACAAGTTTATGTAAACATTTACTAATGCTACATATCTCTCTTATAATACACAGTATAATTGTGAGACCAAGTCTCTTGCTTTTTATATAAAATTTCAATTATTATTATATCTTATCTCTCTTACATTCCTTCACCCCACTTCTCTCTATTTTTCCCCAAATCCAGCAATCACTCACACACATCCTAATAAAACTCAACTACACTCCCTATTTAAACAAAACATCTAACCCTAACTATTCTTTTAGTGTGTGTGCTTGGTGTGAAGCAATTGAGAGTAAGTAGTTTATTAAAGATAATTTCCAAAAATCGTGAGAGCAATCAGAGAGAGAGAGTGAACCAATAGAGAGAGAAAACACAGAAGAGATAGAAAGTGTGGATAGGAGAGAGAAAGGACTTTTTCGTCGTCTTCTGATAACCTTTTCCGGTGAGTGACCACTCCAGGAGAATCCTCTCGCTGAGACGAAGCCAACACCGCCGGATCGATCGCCGGAATCCTCCTCACGCGCCGCCGTGCGTGAACGACACCTCTAAGACCAAAATATTCTCCTCGTCGAGATACATGGGTTAGACACCTCATTTTCCCAATTCAGACCTTCGGTTGTCGTGAAACGAGCCAAGAACGAGAGTTAACGCAGTTCGATCGTTCGTCGGTGACCACAGAGCATCCGCCATTACCACCACTATCGTTGTGATCCTGGTGATGTGTTCTGTCCGTTGATCACCTCTTTCTGAAATTCTGAAGTCATTGGAGCTCGGTACGTTATATTTTACAATTTTAGAGGTGTATTTGTAAGATTTTGAGAGTTTTGGACTTATTCGTAATTTGGCATGTTTAGGGACCTGAATGTATGAATTTTGATTTCTAGTGAGTAATAGGTGATAAATGAGAAGTTTTAGACTAAATTGATAATATTGGAGAGTATTGGGGTTAAATTACAAATTCAAAAAGTTTAGGGGTAAAATCATAATTTTAGTAAAATATAAGGACTTCATCGTAATTTTACACTTTTTCCAGATTTTAGCGAGGACATATAGATATAGAGAGTTTTACGTGGATTGAGGGAAGTACAAGGCATGATGATTCCCTTAACATAAATATTTGTTGGTTGATGTTTGATAAATGAATTTATGTAATATAGTATAAATATATTTATACACATATGTTTAGAATATATATTGAATAATTGACAGCATGAGAATATAAATTGTGAGTACAAATTTTGGTTATAATTGTATGTTGTATTATAAACTGAAGTGTTTGAGTATTATGTGACTTTGAGATGAGTTGAATGATGAAATGCGATGAGATGTGTTGTATTGGATGTTGTGTTGGATTATTGTTATGCTACCGGATTTAGTATAATAGTGGTCGGAGATGCGAGATTATGTGAGATTATGCGAGTTTAGTAGAAGCCTGTGGTTCAATCACCCTCTTGTACATTTATGCGGGATTATACGGTGAGAAACCTTGGGGGTAAGAGAGAGACTTTCTCATTGGTTTCAGTCCATTATTATATCGAATCGAATAGCAAACCTTGTTTGATTGAGATATGTTGTTGTGAGTATGTTTTACCTGAGTTAGCTTTTATATATATTAACTGTTTTTTTCATATATTCATTATCATATATTCATTATCATATATATATATATATATATATATTTCGTTGGTGAGGTCATGTTGAGAGTATGAGTGTTTTTACTTACTGAGCTCTTTAAGCTCACCCCCCCATTTCCCAAACATCCCAGGTAGTTCGCTAGCGCAGCAGTAGCAGTATCAGTAACAAGATTTGACTTGTTTACCACAGCCGTTTGTCGGGTTGGTCTATATATTTCTTTTGGTTTTTAAGATAGGATATTTAGGACAAATTTCTTGTTTTCAGACACTTTTGGTGTAAATATTTATTTGGGATTTCTTGGATTGAAATTTATGAAATACTATTTTATTTGTGAACTTTTGGTTCAGTTGCATGACATATAGGTGCTCGAGCTGAAGTGGTTCGCGGACCCCTTTCTAGGGTTGGGCCCGCTCTAGGGAGGGGGTCGTGACAAATTTTGGTTA